>JARHVA010000283.1:4822500-5002500 GCA_037957365.1 Torreya grandis | reverse complement strand
TGAAGAAACCAATGTCTTTTTTAGGGTTAAAGTCATTGCCCGCCTTTTTTGAAGGCAATAATGCATCTAGCACTAGAAGAAAGCCAAATGCTTGCTATCATCAAATCTCATAAATGAAAAATATATATTTTTTTTCACTTTAATAGAGTCAATATTCCTCCCAACATACATAAGTGCGTTGAAATTTGAGAAAGCATGGCAGGGAAAAGTGAGATGATTTATAGATACTTTGAATGCTTTTAATTTTATTGCCACACTTTTTGATATCCCATAAATATCAGAAACAAATGGTTCCAAATGAGTTCAATTTTTGGTTTCATATCTGTTTTTCTTTCTTTCAACTTTCACTAGTGTTTCTTTGTTGGTTTTTGTTTTTCAAACTACTTTTCGTGGCCGTGTTTTTCAAATAAAACCTTAGTGTTTTTAAAATATTTTTTCATTTTTCTTTCAATTTACTTTTAAAAATTTCAGTTGTAAAGTTCAAATTGAATACAATTTTAGCTTTAGAATATTCATATTAAGATTTGTCCTTTTCATTTATTGATGATATCTATTCTTTTGTATGATTGTGATGTTTAGGGATTATATTCTCTTAAGTTAAGGATTAAAAAGGAATAAAGAGAATGACTCTTGTTATGTTATCTAAACAAATTTATATTAAGAGATCAGTCCCTTGTATCATTATTTTTTAAAAATTTGGTATAATAATATTTATTGTTTTAGTGATCTTTCATGTGGTGCTAATGATTCATAGACTTAAATAGTTGGGTAACTGTCGCAATAATCATCTTAGGTATGCATATCTTACATTCAGATTCTATATGGAACAATTAAACTAAGGGATTGTTTCATGTTGATATGTGAAAGCTTCTCCATTGCTTTGTCTCATTGATCTTAATATTGACAGGGCATCCCCACACAACTTCCCAGTGGATGCTTCTAATTTCTCCAAGAATTTTTTCATAACAATGCCATTCATATTGAGATTTATACAGCCTACTGCCAGTCCACGTAGTCTCAACCTAAAGAGCCGTTTACCTTAAAACTTCAACAGTATTTAGACTTATATCTCCACTTCAGTTCAATGAGTTCATCCAACCCCATGGTACACAAACCTACAATTATCTTGCACCTAAGGGTTCCCCTTGCTTAGTTTTTATCTCTTTAGAGATTATCTTGACTCTCTCTAAACATTCATGACTTATAAAGAGCAAAGATATTTTGTCCTCTTCCTTCAAAAAATGTTCAACATTCACCAACATCTTTCTAGACATAAGTACCCAAGGTGATCATGTAGCAAGTTAATTATATCTTACTTCCAACCATTTCATAGACGACATAAATACAAAAGTTTATATAAACTGTAGTATTTTTGAATCAGCGTGTCAAAGTTAGAAAAATGAGTTTCTAACATCAATAAAACAAAGCCAAAAATATTATAAAATTCAAATCTACAATAAATTATAAAATTTAAATCTTCTAGTAAAAATAAGAAAAACTGTCATATAATAATCAAACGAATAGTATACTTTACCTCCACCCCCAATTATCATTATAGAATAGTTATAGACATAATAATGAGAATAAAGGTTTTTGATAATCCATTAATTGATGTGAATATACATCCATGGACCCAAGCTCTTTCTTTTTAAGAATCCTCAATGAAATGTGAATTTATAAGACATCCCCAGTAGTCCTTATAGGATACCTATCAACATAATAATGAGAATAAAGGCTTTTGATAATCCATTGATTAATGTGAATATACATCAATGGACCCATGCTCTTTCTTTTCAAAAAAATCCTCAATGAGTTGTGAATTTATATAACATATTTCATTTTATAAGTGTTCTGGAAAAAATAAAACTACTTGAATATTTTGACTCATAGGCCAATTGTCAACAATGAGTGTGTGTGTATATATATTCCATTTAAAGACCTACATTTAAGAGACTTTTGAGAGTCTACCTAGAGGTACATATTCTCAAACAATGGTTCCCAAAGTTATAGATCAATTTCTTGAACTCAAATGTGTCTCTCTAAATCATCAAGAAAATGGGTTCTCTCTAATTTTTTAAGATCATAACTAATGTGCTCTACAATAGAAACTACATCTTAACTGTTTTTCTTGCAGTCTTATTAACTTGTTATGGTTACTAAATTGAACATTAATATTAATTCACATTCATATCAATATCAATGTACATAATGCAATCAGTAAAATGAAGATAAATTAGAGTAGATGAGCTGATGATTACTTGAGTAGTGTGTATGGAGTAGGATGTGACAACTTTACTGTTGTAACACAAACAACATTCAACAACTTAAGAACAAGATCGAAAGCTTGAATCAATAGGTGGATGAATTGAACAAATGCTTTCAAACTGCATTTAAAAAGCATTAATTTGGAGCACTAAAATCTACACTGATCAAAAGACTCAAACTGGTGAGTTTCTATCTTTTAAGTGTGTGTTCTAGGTTTACCATCCACAACTAATTTGCCCACCATACATAGGAATATACACGATCAATTTTTATGATCTCTGCTCTCAAAAGAGCATTATATGCACATGTTTCATTTATAAATACTTGACTCTTTTGCCATTTTACAATAGAGGGGAGATGATGTTGAAATATGTGTACCATGGTAGCAATGCTGGAGCTCAATCCACATGTTAATAGTTAGCAACACTTTGCAAATGTATATGTAAAAGGTACTATAATGGTATTGTTATGACTGCATTATTGTGTAAGAGAAAATAAACATAAGATAATGACATTAATATTTTATGAAAGGCTAAAATTTGTTTATGAGATTGAGAATGTATAATATTAAAAATGGAAAAGATCGTAATATTAATTTTAGGCATGAAATAATAATAAAATTAGAATTTAATGTATGAGATATTAGATTCTAATATTAATAATTTTAAAATTTTGTTTTAAATTGAAATATGTTCAGAATTAATGAAATGTTACTTCTTATAATTGTTTAGATAAAACTTACTTTTTGGAAAGCATTGTACACTTTTAAAAGTAGTCTTTTTTCTCCTTAATTTTTTTCAGAGGTTAAAAAGTCATGGCCAATCAAGTGGTTTAAAGAAATATGGGAGTGGTTGTTAAAGGTGGTATTCATTGCTTTACTCCTTTTTCTTTTTTTTTTTCTTTTTTTTTTTCAGAGGTTAAAAAGTCATTGCACGCCTTTTTAAGGCAATAATGCAACATTTTTTTTTAATATAGTTTTCACTTTAAGATGGTCAATATTCTCCCACATTCATAGAAAGCATTGTATCGTTGAGTGCGTTGAAATTTGAGGAATCTTGGTAGTGAAAATTCACATGATTTATAGATGCTGTAAATGCCTTTCATTTCAATTATTCCATAAATATAATAAAATAAAATTTAAAAAAAAATAAAAATAAATAAATAAAACAAAATAAAATAAATGAAATGAAATTTAAATGCCTTTCATTTCAGATATTCCATAAATATAATAAAATAAAATTTAAAAAAAATAAAAATAAATAAATGACATGAAATGAAATGAAATGGTTCAACATTCAATTCAGTTTTTGGTTGTATAATTATTTTCCTTTCTTTCAACTCTTTTTTCTCTCACGTGTTTTGTTTGTTCATTTTTTGTTTCCCCTCTTCAAACTATTTTTCATAGTCATGTTTTTCAAATAAAATCCATGCTTTTTCAAAGCCATGTTTTTTTTCATATTACTTTTCTGGTGGAGTTTGATTGAATACGGTTTCAATTTGAGGGCATCCAGAGGAAGATCTGTGTCTTCTATTCATTACATTTATTGTTTTGTATGGTAGTGAAGCTTGAGATTATATTTTCAAGTTAAAAATAAAAAATGAATAAAGAGAGTGATTGTCGTAATATTATTTAAACATATTCATGTTAAAAGATTAGTGCTTCATATTATTATTTTTGTAGAATTTGGTATAATACCACTCATTATTAGATGGCAATGATTCATAGACTTGGATAATTGGATAATTTTTATAATGGTCACTTTAAGTATCTATACCTTCCTTTCGGATCTTCTATGGAGCAAATAATATGTGGGTTTGATTCATATAAATATATAAGAGCCTCTTCATTACTTTGCCTTATTAATCTTAATAGTTAGAAGCCATCTGCATAGCTTACCAGTGGATGCATCTGATCTCTCTAAGAGAAAGAAACAATGACATTGGTACTAAAATTTATAGAGTCTATGTTTAGTCCACATGGTCTCAGCCTCAAGAGTTGCACACCTCAAAAATTCAATATTACTTAGAGCTATATCTTCACTTCAGCGATGAGTTCATCCAATCTTTAGGTACACAAATCTACAGTTACCTTGTAACCTAAGGGTTCCCAATGCTCAGTGTAGAGTTTTCTTTCATCAACATCGTATTGAGACAAACCACCATATCCTTCAAGAGCATTGTATTTGTCATATTTTCTCTTTGGAATCTAAGACCAAGGTTTATTTTGTTATTAGATGATCTCCTTATTATGAAATAAAGGGACAATTATTTTGCCTCTTTAAATATTTTCTTTGCTATCTCTAGACATTCGTCACTTATGAAAACTAAAGATGTTTAACCCTTTTCTTCTAAAAGATGTTTGACCTTTGCAACCGATATTTCAGACATAAGTCCCAAGGGAGGCATGCCCCAGGTTAATTACATCTTACTTCCATCCATGTCACATCATTAATAAGAAGAGGCCCCGTGGACATCTTCCAATCTTAAATGGTAGACCAATGAAATGTCACAAATTCAATAATTCATATGACATAACACCTATCACATATTTCTTCATCACTTTGAATAGCAAAAATATTTCTTTGAGACAACAAAGTTCAATGCAATGAACCTCCTATTTTTGATCTTCTTCATAACATTTTCTTTACATTATATCTTTTACAATTCCATAAACTAATCTTGACCTTTGATGTTTATTAATAATTAAATTAGATTAAATTAAACATGTTTTTTTTAATTTTGTTTATACTTTCAAAACTTAAATGCTTTTCATTATATTCACTTTTAAGTTTGTTGAAATTGTTCTCAATGTTAAATTTTTTAAGGTGGTTGTGTTTTTAATTATTTTAGATTAAAAACAACTATTTTTTAAATATGACCATTATCATTTAGATGTTAAAATATCAATTCGATATTAAATAATTTGCATATTCAAAATTTAACTGTCATATATATATATACACGATAAAATAATATTTTAATAAAAATCTTTACTTTAGTTTTTTATAAAAAAATATCTTATAAAAAAAAGACATTAATAATTTTTAACTATTGACCATAAATATATGTGTCTAAACTATTTTAAACATAATAACGGAAAAGTTTTTTCACAAACTAATTAATCTCTTCCAACATTAATACTATTTTATTTTATCTTTTTATTTTATTTATAAAATTAATATCATTATCTTATATTTTCATTTTATTTATATTACAATCCCTCTTATTTTTAAGTTACATGATCACTTACAACTACAAAAATAAAAAATAAAATAATATATAATATAAATTATATATATATAAAATAATAATAAAAATAAATAAGTTATAATTTCTATGAAATTTAACAAAATTTTATATAAAACGTAATATTTCAAATCAGCTTGTAAAAGTTGAAAATTTTTATCTCCAGAGCCAAGACCAAAAACTATAAGAATAAAATCTACGTTACATCAGAATTAATTTTTACACTAAGAGAAGAAAAAACCAATATCAATGGCAGACATTTTTATTCGAAATGTATAATTTTAAAAATTTAACTAAGTTTTGTAAATCTGTTTCATAAATTTAAATTTAAATCTCAATATGATTTGAGGTATTTGTTTTATAATTAATATAGATATTTTAAATAGATTTATTTAAAAAAAATATTGATATTAATTTTAAGATATTTATTTTAAATTTTCTATACATTATATTGATTAATGATTTTATTATTTTCTTAACAATTTTTTTATTCATTGTTGATAACTAGTTTTAATAAATTTTATTATTTTTTGATTAACTCTTTTAAGTAAAAAATTGAAATCTTCAATATACTAATCAAATGAACATCAAACTTAAAGTCAAAATTATCATATGATGATCAAATAAACATCAAATTTAAAATGATTTTTAATTATTAATAATTCATAAACATTATATGTTTATTTTTAAAGAGTAATATTATAAGTGTATCATATTTTTTGAGAGTGCTACTCTTGCGGTAATGAAAAATTTATTATTTCTCAAAATTAGGGCTAACTCGGATCCCACATATCAAGTTTTGTTTGTGTTGGGTAGAATTGATAGAAGTCATGCTTTGGCGATCCAGCCGTAGAGACAGGGGAAAGTGGTGGAGGGAGATAGAAGTATGGCATTATCTACTCACCTAGCAGGTAGGGACAAGTTATTTGGCTCGACGATTGGAACAGGAGATTGGAAGGAGAGAGTGGGGGGTGTAGTAGGGAAGCCGATCACCCCAGTCAAGTTGGACAACCAAGCAACTAATGCTTACTTTGGTCCTTTGATTCCAAACTTTGAGTAGTCTAGGGATTTGAGCGTGGTAAAGAAACTTCCAGTTGTTAATTTTGAATAGGAGGTTCTTGAAGAGGTTCTTCAAAGTGAAGTTTGGTATGTGGAAAGGGGTTTGGTGTGCCATTTTGACAGGTTTTGGCCTTCCCTTCCTGTTCTTCACCAGTGGCTTTCAAATTCTTGGTAGTCAGTGTTGGAGGGCAACATGGAAATTTATCCTTGTGCTCGAAGTTTTTTTATTATAGTTTTTGATAATTTGGTCGACCATAGTAAGATCATACAAGTGAAATCCTGGAGTTGTGATGATTACCTTCTCCTTCTGAAACCCTAGTTTTCAAATTTTAACCCTCTGACAAAAAATCTCTCTCTTAGACCTATTTGGGTTAGGTTGTCATATCTTCCTCTCCAATTTTGGTTTGAATCTAGGCTTTCGACTATTAAAGGTGTGTTGGGTGATTTGCTGGAAATTGATGCTTCTTCATTGAATTTCTTCCAGATGACTTTTGCCAGGGTTATTGTATGTTTAGATATTACTTAACATTTTCCTGAAATGATCGAGTTAAAAGTGAAAGACAAATATTGGTCTCAAATCATTGATTATGAGGGCATTGCTTTTAGGTGCCAAAAATGATTTAAAATTGGTCATCTTTCTGCTTCATGTCAAAAATCCAAGCAAAAAGTAGATTCTTCATGGTGGAAGGAGCCACATGAGGAGCTTCTTATAATATTTTCAGAAAGTGACCCTATTTTGCCTCCAAGAGCTGCTTAAGAAGTTTTCATCCAAAAAAAATCAACAGTAAGTTTAGTACTTTCGATGTCCCCACCTCCAAATTTTGAGATAGTTGGATTAGTTGAAAAAAGTTATATGGATTTGGTCAGCAAGAATAAGGTTTGCAAACCCGAGGATGGGTGTTGCTTGTTAAGTTTGGATTCAGGTAAATTGAGTAATCAAGAAGAATGGAAAGTTGTTATAAATAAGATAAAAAGATGTCTCATTCTTAATTCTCCTTCTAGGATACATTGTTTTCATAGTATAGCGAAGAAGAGTGAGACTTAGTTGTATCCTCATAAGAATTTGAGCTTGCAAATCTAAATGCAAACAATACTAAATCTACCCAAATTTCTACAAAGATCACTAGTATGAGAGAATTTAGAAGAGCAATCAGAATTTATAATGGACTTACCATCATCTCACTTCTCTTTGGCTTCTCTATAGGATATTCTAATGGACTATTCAATGTAACTTCACTTGAATGTTTGGATTGCTTTCTAATGGCTCAAAGATGGATGGCTTAGTGGATGGATATAATGGATACAATAGGGCTACGAAGGATAGTATTACAAAGGCTATGGAGACAACATGGACTGGAATCTCTTCCTTATTCTTTCATGCTTGGGGCATGCCTCTATTTAAAGAGGTCTTTAGAAGGGGCTAGAGGGGGTTTGAGAGGGATATTTTTCCCCTCAAATTTTGAATTTGAAGAGAAGGTTCTAGAGATGGGAAACCTTTAGACCTTCCTTTGAGAGGGAAATATATGAGCAATAAAATAATTATAAAATTAAAAATTTAAGTGGAAAGTGGGTAGGTTAGACTTTAAAGAACTATGGAATTTGGAATTAGGTGGAAAGTGGGTTATTTCATAAGTTTAATTAAAAAAGGGATAATATTAATACGAGATTGAGTGACAAGATTAAGCATAATGATGGCAAGTAGAATTAGGTGCATACATTTTGCCCCTCTTTGAAAGGGCATTACGAGTGAAGTGAAATGAATGGAGTAATGGTCTTTCAAAGAAAAACCAAGTCATGGATGAATGTTAGTAAATGATGTTAGGGGATATGATGCCCCTTTAAGGGGACATGTAGGGAAGAATGAGATGGATGGCCATTTGAAAGAAGAAGTGATGGGTGGGATGAGATGGATAGACGAGGGGATGAGATGCTAGATGTGAGATAGATGATGAAGAAGATGATCGACCTGAGCAGTGAGATATAAATTGATGATGCCCCTGGAAAATACACTTGCACAGGGAGTAAAGATGATGGGTGTCAAAGTTGTCGACACATCCCAAGGGGGAATCAACCATAACATGATGATGATAGGATCAAAAGGCTGTAAGCTTTAGACGTATCCTAAGTAAAGACGCATGAAAAGGAGAGTTATTGTCCAAGATAAGATGAAGATTTTGATAAGATTAATAATGGATGTAGCTCAAAGTGAAATCGATTAACATGATGTATGTGATAATCGAGAAAAATTGATATGATCGAATGCCAAAGGATTGGTGGATGAGGTTGGATGAGAAAGATAGTCGCTGAGTTATCCTTAGGCACTAAAACATGGCCAAGTGCTGCCTACATAGTTTGAAAAGACCTCAGGCTGATGTAGTTCTGACAAGAGAGATATGAGACATGACCATGGAATAGATGAAGTAGATTTGATAATGAGTGATGGAGAGGTGGTAAGATGATTAATGAGAGAGAAAGGAGTGTCATGGGAGCTCAAAGAGATATGGATGAGGATATCAGTGAGGCTATGATGGTACATAAATAGAGTACGTGACCAATGTGTGGATGAAAGAAGAAGGCCAATAGTTAAAAGGGTAGGTACATGAATTAGTCCCATATGTAGGGGGATTAATAAATGTAGAGAGAGAAAGGTGAATAAAAAGGAAGTGAATAATAAGGTGGAGGAACCAAAAAATGGAGTTGATATAGAGGAGGTGGTTTCGGTGGAAGAGGTGAAGATTAGTGTTAAGTTGCCCATGTGAGGTATAAAAATGGGGTAGTAAGTGAAATGGTAGTGAGTATTGTTATAAGCCAAGTTTTACGGGGGGATCTTATACTAAGGGCTTCAGAGGCTTTTTAGAAAAATTACATCATTATTACGAGCCAAGTTTTTTAACTAGAGTGAAGGTGAAACCAATGCTGATGCCCTGCACCAATGGCTGCCCTTGCTATGGGTCGAGGTGGAGAATCGATACAGGTGGTAGGATTTGAAGAGCTTGTACGAGCTCTTCATCAGTGGGTGTATGCATCATCTGTCCACATAATTATAGATTAGATATCCTCATTGGGCATTGAGGAGAGTATCATCATTTTGGAGCTCAAGGACTTGGGGGAAGAAGGCATGGTCACTAAGGAAGAAGGTAACAGAGGTTCATCCACCACTTAAGATGCATCATAGGTGATTGAAATAGATCAAAAGAGTATAAAGGCATAAAATAACATGGAAGGAAAAGGAAAAAGGCCATATTAGTAGAACATGTTGGGAAGGGGAGGTTGTGGTGTAGGTTAATGGTAGAAGATCATGGCATGCAAAATGATGATGAAGCGGGGTAGAGGATCAACCTCAAGGTGGAAACCAAAACCAGGTATGGATTATGTTATTGGGTTTGTTATTGGTTTGATATGTATGTTTAGAGGAATAAATCCATGTCAAAAAATGGTTTGAGGGCCATAATAGGGGTGATTGTGGGTCACACAGGTAAGTCAAGGAGGGATGTGGGTAAGGAAAGGAGACATGGTCATGTCATTAGGAAGAAAATTTTAGGGTGAAGGGGGGTCATAGTAGGAAATGATTCACAGGGAAGGGTCTATTACATGTGGAGGGCAACATTATAGGGAACTATGATTAAGTGAGAGAGAGAACAAATCTGCATCAGGGAATAGGGGAGGCAAAAGATTGAATTTTGGGGGGAAAGTTGTGACAATGCCATTTAATTGTTATGTGTGTGTGTATTGCAAGCAGATCAAGTGTGAGAAAGGATGATGGTGGTAATAAGTACATCGAGATGTTTGTGGAGATGGTAACATAATCATTGGCAAAGGAACATGTGCCTACTATAGAGGCATGGGAGGAAAAATAGAAACAACATGGGTATTAGGGATCATGTGAGCTCATTAGTCACTGCACAAAGGGAATGACTAGAGTTGTAGTACCATATTACACATTTATATGGTCAGATTATGTGTAGGGATATGAAAATATCATAAGTATTGGCTCGAGTGACCTCATTACTAGATCAGGTGAATCATTGAGAGGAAAAAATTGGGGTGTTATAAGAATAAATAAAGTAAATACATGCTAACTAGATGTAACTGCAAGAATGATTATAGCAGCAAGAGGTGGAGACACGAGTTGTAAGGATGGAGCAGAATATGGACCATATACTATTGGAGGCTCTGGGGTTTAGAGATGTGACCAACGAAGTAGTAAGGATGGAGTGGGAGACAATATTGGAGGGATTATATGAGCATGAGATGTTAGCAGGTCATAGGGCTCCTTATTATAGGGCAATTAGTTGATATGGGAGGACACCAAGTTCCAGGTCATCAATCTAGTTAGTGCATCGATCATCGAGGCCACCATCATAGGGTGGGTTGTAAGGTAGTATATAAATTTGTAATGTAAAATTGTGGCTCAAAAGTAAAGATATGTAATGATTGGAATAAATGGTGTGAAAAGAGGTAGTAATGATGAATATGATGTTAATAATAATAAAGAAGAACATGTTTGTTTTATTATGTCATGAAATGATTTTATGTGGAATGATGGTAATAGGCAATAAGACAATAATGTGAATGGGTATGATGTGTACGTGGGGTCATGAGGGTGGAAAATAAAATGATGTGATGGCACTCAATGAATGGGAACACTATTAGATAAGGGTGATGACCATTATTGGGATTCATCCTGTCGATAGGTATGGGAAAGCAATATCGAAGGTTGTAAGATGTAGGTGTTATATAGCACACGGGGAGGTAAGGCATTTTCATCACTTCTGTAATCATTCATGTAGTGAGTATAGGTGCAAGCAGGTAGGGACTCTAAGAATGTCATAGGGTAGACCAATACCACTATTAGAGTTGATTTACAAGCTGAACATACAAGTATTCCATATGCTACATCAAGTGATGAATATGTTAGAGGTGATACTATAGTAGTAGCAACCAGAAGATCCAAGACTTCTGACACTATGGTAATTTTGTTGCATAAGATGCCAGATGAGGAGATGCACCCCAAGCATTACAGAATTGGGAGGCATCCCATTGTTATTGAAGGGGGACGTGCAAGGGAATCAAAAGGGAGCAGATCATGCATGAGGGAAACAAGATGAGGTGATCAACAGGATGAGGGAGGTAGGTTAGGAATTGACCCCATATGTCATGTGTGGTTATTGTAAGCAAGCAAGTTGGCCATTCAGGTTAGTATTATTCCCAGAGGGAGATGGCAGAAGCTAGAAGTATGGAGCCTAAGCAGGGTGATTGGCTTTTGGGATACTCAGGATCGATTGGAGTACTACCCAGGCCATGATCCAAGTTTGTAAAATCTTGAGTAAGATTTGTATTGGTTGTTGTAGAATAACCAGAGATTTATAGTGTGAGTGCTGTGGTATTGTTAGAGGTGTTTAGATAGTGAAATGATGGGTAGTTTTGTGTGATCAAGAATAATGTAATAAAGGTGTCTGGTTTAGTGTAATCTTCCGGCTCAAGGGGTATTGTTGGTAGCAATGTCATGAAGATTTCTTGAGCCATATATCTTTTTCAATCCATTTTTTTGGTTGCACTTGTGAGTATGTGTGTACCAATGACATGATAAGAGTCAAGGATATAGTGAACTCACAGTGCATGGTAACTTCATTGAAAAGTGGCCTTATCCAAGCAAACGTTCAGAGGCCACCGATACCATCCTTGTTTCCCATCAAGATAAAAATATAGAAAATGCTTTACTAGATTTTTTAAATAAATAAAGTAATGCAATATGTACAGAAGTAACCAAACAAAATTCACACAGGCAAAACATACACATAATCACATAAGACAATCATATGATAATATGGGATGATAATAAAGATATTAAAAAAATAGGCAAAGGGATAATGATGTGATATGGTTATATATAATGAGCCTAGTGATGAGTAGTGGATATGTACACAAGGTATATAGTTCCCAAAACTATCATACATCAGAACAAGATTCCAATCAAGTCTAAAAGTAATCACATATGGGGGTTAGTGTGATCCCTCATGATTCAACATCATAATGCATGCGAAACCCCCAAAGTAGAAGACCAATGTATGACCCTTACATAATGACAAAGTTAGTGGGAAGGTGTGACCCATAGTCTTAGAGACAACAAAGGACAACTGGGGATGAGATTCGATCTTGAGGCTAAAAGGAGAGACACTTGTCAAAGAGGATTTGATGGGGTGATAGGATTATGTTTGGACAAGAGGATGTATCAGGACTTAGGGAAATTTAGATAATAATTATAGATGAGACATTCCAGAGGATTTCCCCGGTAAAAACCCCATTATTCAATAAGCAATGACTTCTTTGATTGAAAAAATCTTGTCTCTTATTACTACATAAAGACCTATGATAGATGCCCACTATTGAGACCACAGTAAAAACTAGGTTATTTTACCATGACTCCAGAAACCATTTTTCATCATGGTAGTTGCCCAAGGTGCTAGAAGGCTAGTTTTCACCTTTGGACAAATGATTTTTTTTACTTTTGATCAGGCATTTCAATTTATTAGAGAAAGGTGAGATGCAGGAATGCATGCATTACAATGATCTCTAGCCAACACCTATTTCAAGGATGTATGATGATGTAATCATGTCATCATTGATGGATGTATTTGGGTCAATGTGACCTTTGGTGATTCTTGATGGAGACCCCTCTAGATATCTAAACCATGTGACTTCATTTCCCCTAGGAGAGACAATACTGCCCAGGGAGGTGATGTGAGGTATGGATTTGATTAGAAATTGATGTTGATAGGGGACTAATGGACTAGAATGGATGGTAGGACTTGAAAATATTGTGGGTTTTTGATAGGAGGATGTGATGAGTGATGGAGGATAAGGACTAGTTGTCATGACCTCTTTTCCTGCACAATGGACTTATGCTCATGCTTTAAGTTGTTTTGGACCTCATTTAGTATTTTATGCTAGAATGATTTGATTTTCAAGATAAATTAACTCTTGTGTTAATTTTAAAAGTCTATCAAGTCTTCGATGGGATTTTCACGAAAAGCAAGGTATGAATTTAATTTCATTTTCAAATTCCAAAAGTTAAGAAATTAAATCATTAAAATATTAAAGTTATTTTTCTTACATAGAAATATATGCAATGTTGTTATAATTTACAAATTGTGATTGAAGGAAAAATTTAATGAGATGATTGTTTAATCTTTTTTCGTTATTCTCATAGCAAAAAAAAAAAAAAATTAATCACCACATGAGGAAAATATTATCTATTCGATAATATCGGATAAATACGTCAAAGGCTATTTTATTTTAATAAAAGGAACCTTTTGATTTGAACTCTAGAACTTACAAATAAATCATATATTTCATATATAATTTTTAGATTATTAATTAATTATTTTTTTCGTAAATAAATTTTAGGTTTATTAACTATATTTAGCTTATACCTAACAAATAATTTTTAAAAAATAAGATTTTTCTAAGCCCTCACCCTACATATTGAATCCACCATGCATGCAAATTTGATAACGTGTGCTGACCCTTCTACCACACCACACGGGGGGGGGGGGAACAATTATAAACTTTCAGTTCTAAAATAACTATTCTTTCAGTTTGAATTTAACCACTCCACCGTCACCCACTTTAACTCAGGCAACACAAAAGGAATTGCCACCTCCTCTCACTCTAGATTTAATTCCCTTAGTCATCACCCACTTTAATTCATGTTTTGGCCATATACCACTACCACATCAATGTCCTACCACTGCCTCCTAAGAACCAGTAAAAAAAACATCGACTTGGACTAAAGGGAAGTCAGAAATGATGATGGCACAAAAATTCTGTGGAAGGAAGGATATAAATACATGAATGAGGTAAATGCTCGAGGGCATGAAGGAATGCATCAATGTTTTGCAGAGAGGATTGATGGCAACAGGGAGGAGAGAGGCATCGACGCTTTGAGCAGAGGGGCAATAGTGAAGATCGATGCTTAGGAGGGGAGAATAAAAAATAATGACGCTTGGAGCAGAAGAGAAAAGGAGGAAATTGTGAGTTCTTATTATTTGAAAATAGATTTTTTCTATTTTTTTTATTTCATCAATAATAGATTGCACTTCAAATTTAGATTTCGTTTTGTTCAGATGCGCTTGGGCCTTAAATAAAGATTCACCATAGATTATTTTCATAGAAATAATCATTTTAATGTTAAAACTTGAAAGTCGAGATATTGAGTCAAAATTAGCTGTTTGCTTTAGAAACAATTTAAACTGCCTCCGCAGAAGAGTATTTTCAACAAAAATGTGATGTAAATTTGAGAATAAATGTGTTTGGAAGCAAAAGATATTAGTATTGCAGATATGCAATATGTTGTGCAAAATAGTTTGTTCCTGTGCGTACTTGTGCTATAAATTTTGGCTTTGAGAGAAAGATATTGCTAATTTTATAAGAATTGCCTTAGGTCTGTTTGTTTTGGTTAAAGAATGAGTTCTTTTAGTTGTTCATTTAAAATAAAAATAGAATTTATGATTAATTTTGTGTTCACTTTGGTTTCACATCGCTTAATAGCTTGAACCTGCAAGATATCCTGTAAACGTTGCACTTCAACATGGATGAGCCTAGATCTGGAATAAAGATTCGTCACAGCGCTTTGTGCATAGAGAAATGTTATTCTGGTGTTAAATCTTTGTAAATTGGGAGATTGAACAAAATGTTGCCTCTTTAGGAGGTCACGAATCAATTTATTGGCCACCGTAGTTAGAATAACCTTAGTTTGATTCTTTATATGCATATAGACTATAATAGTTATCGATTGTTCTTTCGAGTTTGATTTTTATCTAATTTGGAAAGGTGAAAGTTTGTTTTAAATAATCATTATTTTATAATCTTGAATAAATGAAGTCTATTAATGAAAATGGGTTTAATTCTTTAGACTATATGAGTAATGGGTAAATCTTTTTCCCATATAATTAATTATGTAGTATGCGTCTTGCTTTTATAATAACCTGTTAATTTAGTACGTTCTTTAGAAATAGTTTTGATTCATATTACATATTTGAAAGTGTTCTCATACTCCTTACATTTGGAAGATAAGTTTATGAAATTCATATTTTTAATTAGAATGATAATCAATTTAAAACTCTCATCAACTTACTTAGAAATAAGTTAAAAATTCATATTTATGGTTTGAGGATATCCTAATCAATCTTACGATATGTTACACAGAATAAATTCCAATTTCCATGCTTATAATTAGATGATATTCTAACCTATTTTAAATTATGATTAAAAATAATTTTCAATTTCATAGTTGTGAAACTAGAAGTTATTTTGTTTATTCAATTTTACAACGTGTTCCTTAGAGATTCATTATAATTATCCCAGAAAGTAATGTTATAAAAAAAATTGACGTGACTAAAAGATCATGCTATTAATTAATTTCTACATTTCTAATCAAGAAGTTGATTTGAAAGAATAAATGCAATAGTTTACTTCAAGTATTCTTTATTTATTTTTCTATCTAAACTTAGACCAAGAATTTAAGGTTAAATAAAAATATGCAATGTTTGGTATTAAGCGGTACCTCTAGCTCACGTTTATAGGTAATGCCATTGCACTTGAGTTATTGCATTCATAGCCTAACACAGCTGTAACAACAATGTCTGGACATCATCCCTATAAACCATCAGGGAGAAATAAGGACCATGTCATGTCATAAAGACCAAGGGGTGGGATAATTCCTCTTGGCCAACAACATAAATTAAGATAAAGAAATAACTTGAACTACCTTAAACGATTATGACTTGTGAACTTATGAAATAAAGATGGAAAAAGTACATTTCTTACTCAAAACTTGGTACCACCAAAAAAGAGCAATAAAAACTTAGATTGAGAATGTTAAACCAGTTAATATCAAAAAGCCACCAACCATATGGCTCTTAGTTAACGAAACCTTGGCAATAGCAATTGTAAGGATTAGGTTATCTAAAGCAAGGATATAAAACATTGTTGATATAAATAAAAGTGGAAAGGGGATGTAGTTTGTAAATGTTAATTTTTATTTCTTGTTAAGATTTAGGGTTAGATTAGTTAAACAAGTATCTGGTTACTTAAATTGATACTTTTTATGCTCTCATTTGGGTAGCAATCATAGAGGAACTGTCTAGGGAACTAAGCCTTGGAAAGGGCTGCATACCCAGACCTACAGTTCACATAAAACTTAGAATAGAAAATAGAAACATGCATAATATACCTTGATCCTATTCAGAAGCAGATATGTAGGCAGTCAAGGAAGTGAAGGATGCTTCCAGTACGCAGGTGATTAGGATGGGGTTGGGGTTGTGCACCAAAAAATATTAAAGTTAAATGAAAAGGTAAGACCATTATAATAAGACCCTAGTTTATATAAACAAAGCAAATATAAGAATTTTATGATATACTTGGAAGTATCCCGATTTGATCATCATAGTTCTTGAGGCTTTAAGCCAAATTCTAAGGTAGAAGATGACTATTTTTTATATGTTTTATACTCATGTCACGTAGACCTCTGTGTTTATCTAGTAGAGATGAATGGTGAACATTGAGCAACTCAAGATCTGATTGATTCTAATGAGTCAATTATTTGGCCAGAGCATAACCTACTCATGTGTAAGATGCCTAACCCATATGGTTAGATGCTTGCCTATTTGGAAAAGGATAATAGATACTTGACCCATATGGTTAGATGCTTGCTCATTTGGAAAAAGATAATAGATGCCTAATCTGTATGGTTAGATGCTTTCCTGATTGGCAAAGGATATCTAATAAGAAGAAGTATGTCCAAGTTATATTCATAGACAAACATTAATTAAACAAAAAATATATATGTTTTAGGATAGGATTAGGTCACTACGCTAGCAATCACATACATCATTGGAAATGCTAGAGATTCTTCATTTAATTGGTTCCAATTGATAAAATATTGTAGGAGATCCAAGATACTTTGACTTCATGGTCCATCTTTGACCCAATTATTTGATGATTTATCAACCATGCTAATAGTAATTTTTACATTATTTGGATTTTGACTACCCCTTGGTGCCTGATTTTAGGCTTCACTAGGGGAGATTGATTTTTGATTTGATATACAATTATTATTTTGACTTTGATGGTCCCCTAGTGCTTGATTTTGGGTTTCACTAGAAGAGCACATTTTTTTATCAAGCTGATGATTTGACTTTGCTTAGCTTTGACTGATGAGATCAAAGATGATTTGATCATGATTTATGACTTTTGGAGTATTGTCTTGGATCTTTGTATTTGTAGCACACAATGTTGAATGTAGAGGGGAATCCAACGATGCATGTTCATGTTCATCCCCTACATAAGGTGGGGTATAGGGATTATGGAGGCAAGGTGGATGATTAATGTTGGGTGATGGATGAAGGGTATAATGGGGAACATAGTCCTCATAAAGGTCACTAGGAGCCCTAGGATCAACATTAGAGAAAGTGTCCTCAAGAATATTAAAAGGATCACTAAGACTAGTTGTAGTATGTGTCATCGAGGTAGGATCAGATCCACTTCAAAAACTTGTGACAGATAGCACTGGTAAGAAATTGGTTATGATTTCATCATCTTGATTAGGATCAAAAGATATGTCTGGTGACTAGTCATATTTCAAATTAAGGGATGATGTTTTTGATAAGAAATTAGATTTAGATGTTGGTGTTGCACATTATACTTGTAGTGGCTCTGATGCTGACTTTGATGTACAAGAGGCAAAGATACTAGTAGAAGAATGATTATCTGCAAGTGACCCCTCAACATGGGAATATGATGAGGGAGATGCAGATGATAGAGGAATAATGGATTGAGAAAATATATAGTCATTTTTGAGGTTTTTATACCTTCCAGATTGATTCTTGGGATTTTTAGGAGTCTTAGATTTGTCAAAATTTAATTTTTCAAATCACTCACTTTGAAATTGATGCAAAGTGGTGTGATTGGGGTAGCATAGGTCACATTGATGATTTGCACACATCAAAAAACCACTTTATGTTAATTTCACTTATTCATGATCTCTCTCTCATACTTGATCACTTCCTACTCATGCCTCATAACCCCTAATCACTCTCTCATGATTATTCATTATCTCTAATCACTCCCTCATTGATCCTCACTATCCCTAGTCATCTCTAATCACTCCCTCATGGTCCTTGATTACTCCCTCATTGACCCTCACTATACCTCATCATCCATAATAACTCACTCCTTATCCCTCCTCATCCCTCATCACTCCCTCATTGACCCTCACCATCCCTTATCATCTTTAATCACTCCCTCATCATCCCTAATCTTTCCCTCATTATCTCTCAGCTCACCATCCCTAATCACTTCATTATTGGCCTTTACTATCCCTAATCATCACTTCATGATCTCTAATCACTCCCTCCTATTCCCTTATCATCTCTAATCACTCCCTTATTGACCCTCACTATTCCTCATCATTTATAATCACTCTCTCATTTCCCCTCACCATCCCTCATGATGCAGAGTCCTATTGCATACTCTACTTGTCCAAGATCTCTGCCAATATCCACCTAGCTTTCACTTTGTATTTTCTTGCTTGATCCCTATCTGTGGACCCTACATACATTTAAAATTCACATATTCATTTCATTTATTCTCCACCATTCTTCGGATGGTCTCACTAAACTCTTCATTTTATTCTCCTTACTCAATGCATTCAATCTCTCTTACTTTAAGACTATCCCCTTTACTAGTCTTTATGCTTTATAAAAACTTGGATCAAATCTTATCTCTGGTTCCTTAGGATTTAATAGGTTTTTGAAAAACTTCCTTCCACTCCTTTGAGTTCTCTTTAACTTCTTCTCAACCCTACTTAAATTCTCAACACAATCCTTATATCATACACTACCTCTTACTCTATCATAGACTCTTCTTGTATGGATTAAAATCATCAAATCAACCTCATTTATGGATAACCTATAACATATCCCATCTCTTCACAAATTTCTAGGATTTGATTCAACTATTTGACAACTTCTTTTGGCTCTTTCTACTCTCAGATTAGGTCTTTAAGTTTACTTCTACCTTGTCTACCATAGAAACCTCCCCCATCCATACTTATCCATACTTACACAACTTAAAAACACTATATTATCTTTGTGCATGTTTAAATCAAAAATTTCACCAAATTTCACGAATTATTGACTTATACAACTCTTAGAAACTCACTTTGAAAGTAAAAACCATAATATAGGGTTTAGACTGGTTTTACAAACCTGAAAAGGGTCAAAATGATATTTTAATCTTCCAAAGGCATTTCCAATGACTTTTACTATTTAATTAGGTCTTATTTGACCCTATTCACATTATCCAAGTGTTATATTTCCATTTTTAAGCTACAGTAGAATGATTAAACAAAATTTGAATAGACTGTGTACTTAGTCACATATCTGTAATAATCTAAGAAGAGGTTATTTGTTCTAATTCATTATAAAAAGGTTTATGAATCAACATTATGGTTGAAACTCCTTTAAAAAATGTTTACACACTTTATATAATCAATTCCTTCCATTTATAACACTCAATTTGCCAATTTTCATGAGATACCACTTTGACTGTGTTAAGTTTCTTGATGACTGCAAGACTGTGTTAGTTTTGTTTTTGTTCATCCAAATATATGAAAGGTAATTGAAAGAATATAATACTTCATGATCATATGATAATAAAATCACCAACATGTACATTTAAATGTTCACTCCATTACATGCATATACCTTCTTAGATAGATGTATACTCAAAACTTTTGCTCATAGAAGACAGGGTTGTGTTGTTCAACACAGAATGTCCTGAGCAGAATAACAACATACACTATTTAAATACTATTAAGGAATGTTATTTAAATTTAATAATTAATCATACATTCCAAAATCCCACCAAATAGAATCTCCTCTTCCACAATACTCTGACCTTCACTCATATTTCAAGGCATAGTTTGTAAAAGCACATGGTATACGATTTTTAATTTGAACATTCAAAATATTTAAAACTCAAATGGAAAATGCTATAATCATCATAAAATAAAAGGTATTTTAAACTTACCACTCACACAAAGCTTATAAATAACTTGTCACTAATCATGTTTCACGATCATGCACACTGTCAACTATCTTTGCACATATTCAAGAAGATGCAGGGTCTATTTGCTTTCTTGTCTAAAAATAATTAAAAATTGTCTTTATTAACTTGTTTTGGATTCTTTACATTCATCCTTTAGAATCCTACCCCCTCCAATTCTCTCGAATTTGACTTTGAATACAAAATAAGACATGAACAAGACTCTTACTACGAAACAACCATCAACTAAATTCTAACTTCTTTTGTATGTTGAGAGTGTCCTCAACTGACTCAACTACTAACATATTTATCAAATATGAGTTTAGGTATATGTGTTGTAACATCGTAAAATCCTTGCTAAATTATAATCACACCAAATTCAACGTTGGACGTCTTGAAACAAGATTGAAGTCTCTATGAAAGTTCAAAAATTCAAATGAAAGATTTGGCGAGAAAGTCCAATACAACTCTAATTCAAAATTGACACAAAACTAGAAACTTAAAAATACTCCTACAGATTTCTTATGGCCTTGACCACCTTCTAGAGACTCAAAACATGTAAACTAGATCATTGTTTATATTGGGTAGTGATTCTCTTGAATCACCTCATCATCCCTAATCATTGTTTCATCATACCTCATCACCTCTAAACACTCATCCCTCATCTCCTCTAATCACTCCCTCATTAATCCTCACCATCACTCATAATCCCTAACAACTCCCTCATCTTCCCTAATCACTCCCTCATTCACCTTCACCATCCCTCATCATCCCTATTGACTCCCTCATCATCTCTACTCAATTCCTCTTCATCCCTCCTCATCCTTAATCACTCCATATAATACCTTGATGGTGTTATTTTATTGGGGTCTAACAATGTTAGGAGCTACAAGTGGAGATTTGAGTGCTAACATAAAATATAAGACATAGTGATCAAAATGATGTGGAGGTAAATTTGAAACATAACTATTTAACACCTATGAAAAAATATGGGCCTATTAGAAATGATGTAATTCACAATTGAAAATCCACCAGAAAAAGAGAAGCAAGTAAAACCACCATAGTACCAAAAATGGGTAGTAAATACATGAGGATCACCAAGCTATGTGATTTCCTTAAACTAATCAATTACTTTCCATATGAGGACATTTTATAATCCAAATAATTATATCTAAGGCCTTCTATTTATATGTATGTTGATTGAGTCATCATACCAAAGAGTGGAAAATAATTTTCAAATGATTATAACAAGTAGTCCAAGATTGGAAAGTGGTGCTTAATTCATAACTTCAATATTCAATCCAATGAAGAGTGTCACACTATGAGCTCTCTACTTGCCCATCTCAAGAAGTGGGTACAAGTTATTTAGCACTATAAAAATTTAAGTAGATAATAGATTATGAACCCAATGATATGGTTGTTCTAAAAATATCTCTACTTCCCCCAACAAGAAATTATATGAATTAAAAATATTGTTTTATTAACAAATGTAGATCAATAGTGAGACAATACACTTCATCATTTATAATGTAAGTCAAAATAATTTAATTTCTCCTAAATCATATTTTCAAAAATTGAACTTGAAATTTATACATCATCCATAACCATATCCTAGTGTATGGTCTAGTGTAGGACTTGAGAAATGGATCACCTAGTAGAGTCACTTGGTGCACAAAATAAAACTTTTTAAAGATGCAATCCTTTGTGACATCTCACCATTATAGGCATGTGATGTTTTACATGTCTTCAACCATGTATTTACCATTGACATGTAGTCTATGAAGTAAATCCTTAAAATGTTGTGATAGATTGTCATGATTTGATATACCATATATCGTAATAAGATTTCAATCATTAGTGTCAGGAAGTGCAAGAATATTGTTAATTTTAGTAATAAATATACTCTTAATGGTAAGAATTAAATATTTAATGGCATCCTTATGTCATCATATCATAGTGTGGTTTATCCAACAATAACAAAGACAAAATAATCGAACCATAAACTAGATGAATACAAGGATATCTTTTAGTCACCTAAATAAGTTCCTGCATACTATACACTAAACAATACTATTGATTTGATCCCTTAACTACCTCTACCTCAAACCTCTTTATACAAGATATCATTTCTAGAGAATGAATAGATCAAGTGGTAGATCCATGAAATCATAGATAATGGACACATCATACCCAAATCATTGCCTTACAAAAAGTCAATTGTGTTTGTGCCAAAGTTGTGAATCAATTAAAAAAATATTAACAAAATTAAAGTGAATAACTATTATCCTCATTTAAATATTAAGTCATTTTTTTATTATATCCGTGGTGTAGAAGTCTTTTCCAAAATTGATCGTAAGTGTGGGTATCATCATATTCATGTTAAACCTCTAGACATTTGGAATATAGTCTTAAAAATAAAGGAATGTTTGATTGACTATTTGGTTATACCTTTTAGGTTAACTCATATAACAATTTCATTCATTTCAAGATGTTAAACAACATCCTTAGGGCCTTTACCTATGTCATTTTTTAGTCTACCTTGATGACATCTTAATATTAAGAAAACATAGGATGAACATCTACACCATGCTAAACTAGTGTTTCACATTTTGCAGAAACATATTTTTGTCACAACATGAATAAATGCTCATTTTTTATACAATATATAAAATATTTGGGACACATTACACACACAAGGAGTGCATATGTGAACCTAACCAAGATTCAAGTCATACAGGAATGAGAAACACTAAATAACTTTACATCTGATTAAAATCTTCTCAAAATTAAAAAATTATATAAGAGATTTGTGTTTAATTTTTATCTTTTGAACCAAACTACCAAAGGTAGAACTGAACAAAGTTTTATTTAGTCAGCTGCACAACAAAGATAATTTGATGAACTAAAATTTAGACTCTATTTTGTGTTAATACTTATGTTACTTGACTATAAATTTAGAAGATCATCCAATTCATTCAGTAATAAAATTAACTATCACAAATGGGTATTGACAACACAATTCCTAGAAAAGAGTTAATTTATATTATAATAGATTAAACAAGATATGATTGAAATCAAATATATCTTTAGAGTATATGCTTACGCTAAATGATGAGGGAGTGATTAGGGATGGTAAGGGATGGTGAGGGTCGATGATGGAATGATGAAGGATGGTGAGGGATGGTGAGGGTCAATGAGGGAGTGATTAGTGATAATGAATTATGAAGAAAGATTGATTAGGGATTATGAGGGATGAGAAGTGAGTGATTAGGGATGATGAGGGATAGTGATAATCAATGAAGGAGTGATTAGGGATGATAAGCTTGAGTGATTAGAGATGATGAGAAAAAATTAAGGTCAATGAAGGAGTGATTAGGGATGATAATTTTGAGTGATTAGAGATGATGAGAAAAAATTAAGGTCAATGAAGGAGTGATTAGGGATGATAATTTTGAGTGATTAGAGATGATGAGAAAAAATTAAGGTCAATGAAGGAGTGATTAGGGATGAGGAGGGAGAGAATAGGGATGAGGAAGTGATTAGGTATGATGAGAGATGAGGAAAGAGTGATTAGGTATGATGAAGGATGGGAAGGGAGTGATTAGGGATGATGAGGGATAGTGAGGGTCAATGGAGGAGTCATTTTGGATGATAAGGGAGTGATTAGAGATGATTAAGGATAGTGAGGGTTAATGAGGAAGTGATTATGGACAATGAGGAATGATGAGAGAGTGATTAAGAGTAATGATAGATGAGTAATAAGTGATGAAGGATGAGGGAGGGATGATGATCAAGTGAAATTAACATGTATAGTGGTTTTTTGATGTGTGTAGGTCATCAATGTGACCTATGCTACCTCAATAACACCACTTTGCATATATTTCAAAGTAAGTGGTTTGAAAATTTTAATTTTGATAAACCTAAGACTCTTAGAAATGCTAGGAATTAATCTGAAAGGCACAAAAACCTAAAAAATGACTATATGTTTACAAAAAATGGATATCAATTACAAAAGTTATGACTTGAAATCCCTCGATTTAATACTTAGACCCTAAAAATGACTAAGTACTGACTTGATTGGATATTGAAAAACTATTTTCCACATCGTAAGGCATGCAACTGTGAGACCAACTCTATCAGATGCCGAGTGACCCTAATTTCTTATATTTACTAAAATAAATTTAAAGTATAAGAAAATAAATGTAACAATATAAATGTAAACTTATACTTATGCAATGTGTACATGTTATGCAATGCGTACACTTTATATAATACGTTATATAATGCATACACGTTATACAATGTGTATGTGTTCTATAATATGTATGCATTATTTGAATTTGAATTGAAAACTGAGCCTTTAGGCTTAAAAATAGCTTGGATTTTTGAGCCAAACGTTTGTGACTATGCATTTATAGTTGAAACCAAGAGTTTTGAGAAAAACCAACAAATTTCAACTTCAATCACCAAATATGCTATGGATTTCAACATCAAAATTCGATGAGCACATTGTCTTCTTTCTAAATATACGATTTTTATAATTTTTAGGCTATTTTAAGGGTTTAAACTATATTTATTTCTAACAACACTTTTTTTAGATCACTACATGTCACACCTATACATGCCTATTCATGTTTATCTAATTTTTATTTCATTGATCCAAGTGCAAAATAAATTATATGGTAACAAACTAGGCCTAATTCTACACACATTAAAAAAATCATTTTTTTTTGAGGTAGTTAGGGTGGGCCGCATGGCCAACTATCTATTTTTTTGTCATTTTTCAGGATCTACTTAATTAAAAATTTAATAAAAAACAAATTCATCCAAAAAATATATATATTTTTTGTAACACATTAGAAGATCTTATCTAAATATTCACCAAAGGGTTTCAAACAATATTTAATGATGCTAAAAAAATGGTGGGCCACACAACTAACTATCTATTATGTTTTCTTAAAAAAATAGGAGGTCCTCTTCAAATTTGAGATGTTTGACTTATTTATGTTTAACCATTTTTCAAAAAAAAATAGTTTTTTGGAAACTAAACTCGAAATGCTACAATTCGTGTTTTTATACCATCTTTAAATTTTGAGTGTAACCATCTTAAATTATCTGCAAAATTTCACATTTCTAAAATTTCAGAAAAATCATTTCCATGGGTAGACCCTTTTTTATCCCCCAAATGTGTGCACTTACCCAAAACTACAGTTAACTTGCAACCTAAGGATTCCCCCTACTCAGTGCAGAGTTTTCTCCCATCAGCTTCGTATTGAGACAAACCACCATATCCTTCAGGAGCATCATATTTGTCATTTTTTCTCTTTGGAATCTAAGACCAAGGTCTATTTTGTTATCAAATTCTCTCCTTATTATAAGATAAAGGGATGGTTCTTTTGCCTCTTTAGAGATTTTTTTGGCTATCTATAGACATTCGTCATATATGAAGATCAGAAATGTTTAGACCTCTTCTTCCAAGAGATGTTTGACCTTTGCCAACAACATTTCAGACATAAATCTTCAAGAGAGGCATGCACCAGGGTAATTGTATCTTATTTCCACCCATGTCACATCATTAGTAAGAAGAGGCCCGTGGCCATCTTCCAAACTTATATGGTAGACTAACAAGATATCACAAATTCAATAATTCATGTGACATCACATCCATCACATGTTTCGTCATCACTTTGAATACCAAAAATATATCTCTAAAGAACAAGGTTCAATGCATTGCGTGGAACCCTCCTCTTTTTTATTGTCTTCATAATATCTTCTTTACATTATACCTTTTGCAATTCCATGAATCGGTCTTAATCTTTGATGGACATGTTAATAATTAAATTAAATTAAATTAACCATATTTTTTTAAAACATTTCCTTTATGCTTTCATAACTTTAAATGTTTTTCATTTTATTCACTTTTGAGTTTGTTGAAGTTGTTTTCAATGTTAAAATTTTTAAGGTGATAGTGTTTTTAATCATTTTAGACTTAAAAATAACTATTTAAATATGATTATTATTGTTGAGATATTATAATATCAATACAATGTTAAATGATTTGCATATTCAAAATTTAATTAGTTTTAATTATTTAATAGCATCATTTTATTGGGCTCTAAAAAAAATTAAAAAAATAAATAAATAAATTTCATAATATTTTTAAGATATTATAAATTTTAGATTGATTTTTTTAAATAAAAAATTAAAATTTCAATGTAATTTCACATTTATCATGAACACAATTTATCTATTTTGTCACATTTATCATGAACACAATTTTGATTTCATCTTTCTTAATATTTCTTAACATTTATATTTGTTAATCACTATCTCATTAATTTGTAGCTTGAAAATTATTTAACCAATCTAATAAAAAATCGAATGAATTGATCCGCCTGAATTTGAGAAAAAAAAGAGCTCAAATCATTTTGTCCCCCCCTTTTCAGAATGAATAAGAGCCCAATTCACTTTTAACTTTGGTTGTATTGTTTGAGATCATAAAGTTTTATTGAATTGAAGTCACTAGTATTTTATCTAATAATATGGTTGCAGCTCACACTATATTTTAAGGTTTATTACTTTGTATGAATAATTTTGACGATGGCGTTGTTATTTTACGACAAAAACATAATAATCGAGAAAATTAGGAGATGTCACAATAATTTTATTATAATAATATTAGGAGATCGTATCAACATGTATCATTAACGATATTGATTAGATGTATAAAATATTTTTTTGTTTAATGCTAAGAATTGAGATGTATCTATTCTACTAAATTCGTCCTAAATACAATTTTGACTTTACCCTGTTTAATATCTCTTGAGATTTATACTTTAATGAATAATTAAACAGAATTTTTTACACTCTCATCTTCATTATTGTACTACAACCCATTTAATTTTAATTTAATTTTCTTATCTTTTCAAATCTAAATTTTAATCATAACATACAAAAATCCAAATTACTAGCAGACCTAACGAACTATGTTATTAACCACCATCTCATTGACTTGTAGGTTGAAGATTATTTAACAAATCTAATCAAAAGATCGATGAATTGATCCATGCTAATTGAAATACATACATGATGGGAAATTGTGGGTATATAAGGTATTACATCATAACGAGCCATAAATTCAAATTTAGAGAATTTTTTATTTTTTCTTTTCAAAATGAATAAGAGCCCAAATCACTTTAACTTTGGCCATATTGTTTGAGATCATAAAGGTTTCTTAAATTGAAGCCATTAGAATTTTAGCGAATAGTATGGTTATAGCTTTTACAATATTTTAAGGTTTATTATTTTGTATGAATAATTTTAATGATATATAATAAGATATGTATAATATCTTTTTTTCTTTTTTAAATTGAAAATTTATTTTTATACCGATTTAATATTAAAAATTAGAGAGTATCTATTTTATCAACTGTCAACAATAAATACGTATATACAAATATATGTAAATAAATATAAATATATATATAAAACATGATATAGTTCTCTATTTAAAGACCTATGTGCAAGAGACTTTTAAGAGTTTGTCTAGAGGCTCATATTATTAGATAAAGGTTCCCAAAGTTATGAATCGATTTCTTAAATTTAAATGCATCTCTTTGAATCATCAAGAAATTTATTTTGTACCTTTTTTTTAAAAGTCAAAACTACTGTACTCTGCAATAGAAATTAGGTTTTAATTATTTTTCTTACAATCCTATTAATTTATTATAGTTATTATTGGACATTAATATTATATTTATATTCATATTCAAACCAATATCAATGTACATAATGCAATCTGAATACAATACAATCGGTAAGATGAAAATGAATAGGAGGAGATGAGATTATGATTACTTGAGTAGTGTGTATGTAATTGGATGTGACAGCTCCAATGTTGTAACACAAACAACATTCAAAAACTTAAGGACGATATCGATAGCTTGAATCAACAAGCAGATGAGTTGAACACATTCTCTCAAATTGAATTTAAAAAACATTTATTTGGAGCACTAGAAGCTACATTCTGATCAAAGGACTCAAGCTGATGAGTTTCTGTGTCTCTTAAGTGCATGTTCTAAGTCTACCATCACAACTAATTTGATCACCATACATAGAAATATACATAATCAATTTCCATGATCTCTACTCTCAAGTGAAGATAATATGCACATGTTTCATCTCGAAATACTAAACTCTTTTGCCATTTTGTAGCATAGGAGATGTTGTTGAAGTATGCGTACCATGGTAGCGATGTTGGAGCTCAATCCACATTCTAATGCTTAACAACACTTTGCAAATGGCTATGTAAATGATCTTCTTGTGATATTGTTACGACTACATTATTATGTAAGAGAAGATAAAGATAAGATAATATCATTAATATTTTATGAAAGGTTAAACTTTGTTTATGGGATTGAAAATGTATAATATTAAATAAGGAAGAGGTAGTAATATTAGTTTTAAGCATGAAATAATAGTAAATTTAAAATTTAATGTATGAGATATTAGATTCTAATATTAACGATTTTGGATTGTGTATTGAATTGGAATATGTTTAAAATTAATAAAATATTGGTTTTTATAGTTTTTGAACAAACTTACTCTTTCATAAATATTCAACAATTTTGGGAGTGGTATTTTTCCTCCTTAATTTTTTTGAGTTCATTTCAACTTTCTATTTAAACTTATTCTACGTTAATTCTAATTAATTTATATACTCTTTTAAACTTCTCTCTTATTATTTATTATAACAAAAATAATTATCTATATAATTAAATATAATTTTAATATGTTAAATTTAATTATATTTATTTATAAAAGATTGAAACATTTTACTTCACTAAATTTATAGCAGATTCAAACTCAACCTTATTCCTTATAATGTTAAACTACATTTATAACAGAGTCGAATGATCTGAAGTAATATGAGCGTAGTTCTTAAAAATGGTATTCATTATTTTACTCCTTTTTTCTCTATTATTATTATATTATTAAATATTAAAAAAGTCATTGCACGCCTTTTTAAGGCAATAAGGCAACAATTTTTTTCTCCATAATTTTCTGGTCAATATTCCTCCCCACTCATAAAAAGCATTGCATCGTTGAGTGCGTTGAAATTTGACAGTGACAATTCACATGATTTATTGATACTGTAAATGCCTTTCATTTCCATAAATATCACAAACAAATGGTTGAGTTCAACATTGAATTCAGCTTTTGGCTGCATATCTATTTTCCTTTCTTCTTAATTTTTTTCTCACACGTGTTTTGTTTGTTTGTTTGTTCTGTTTCGTTTCCCTCTTCAAACTATTTTTCATAGCCATGTTTTTCAAATAAAATCTAGATTACGTTAGGCAGACTGTAGCATTCTTAAAATGCTTTTTTAAAGCCATGTTTTTTCATATTACTTTTCTGGTAGGGTTGGATTGAATACGGTTTGAATTTTAGGGCTTAAGAGGAAGATATTTTTTTTTCATATTTATCGTTTTGTATGGTGGTGAAGTTTGAGGACTATATTTTTAAGTTGTAGATTAAAAAATGAATAAAGAAAGTGATTGTCATAATATTATTCACACATATATATTGATCAAAAGATCAATGTTTTATGTTATTATTTTTATAGAATTTGGTATTATATTATTTATTGTTTTAATGATTTTTAGAAGACGATAATAATTTAAACTTGAATAATTAAGTAATTTTTATAATGGTTTTTTCTTTTAAATTTTTTATGGAACAAATAATATATAGATTTGATTCATATAAATATACAAGAGCCTCCTCATTACTCTGCTTTACTAATTTTAATAATTACAAATCACCTCGCATAAATTTAGATATATATTACACTTCACTTATAGACATATATTACACTTCATCTATAGATAAATATTACACTTCACCTCCACCCCCAATTGTCATTATAGAATACCTATAGACATAATAATGAGAATAAAAGATTTTGATAATCCATTGATTGTTGTCAATATACACCCATGGACCCATGATCTTTCTTTTCAAAAAATTCTCAATAAATTGGGAATTTCTAGGACATCCCCATTTGTCATTATAAGATACCTATAGACATAATAATGAGAATCAAGCTTTCTGATAATCCATTGATTGATGTGAACATACATCAATGGACCCCATGCTCTTTCTTTTTAAAGAAATCCTTAATGAGTCGTGAATTTTTAACAAATTTCATTTTATGAGTATTTCGAAAAAATAAAAATGAAGAATATTTTGATCCATAGGCCAACCACCAACAATGAGTACGTACACACACACACACACACACACACACACACACACACACACACACACACACAATATGATATAGTTCTCCATTTAAAGACTTACATGCAAAAGACTATTGAGACTCTGTCTAGAGGCACATATTCTCAATCAATGGTTCCAAAATTTATGATACAATTTCTTGAACTCAAACGCATCTCTCTGAATCATCAATAAAATTGATTCTCTGATTGCTTTTATAAGGTTGTAATTATTGTAATATGTAATAGAAACTGTCTTAACTTTTTTTCTTGCAATCATATTAACTTGATATGGTTATTATTGAACATTAATATTAATTCATATCAATATCAATGTAAACAATGTAATCAGTAAGATGAAGATGAATAAGAGGAGATGAGTTGATGATTGCTTTAGTAGTGTGTATGGAGTAGGATGTTACAGCTCCATTACTGTAACACAAACAACATTCAATAACTTAAGGACAAGATCAATAGCTTGAATCAACAAGTGGATGAGTTGAGCACATTCTCTCAAATTGAATTTAAAAACATTCATTTGGAGCACTACAAGCTAGTTTTTGATCAAAGGGCTCAAGCTGCTAAATTTCTATGTCTCTTTAAGTGCGTGTTCTAAGTCTACCATCCAAAACTAATTTGCTCACCATACATAGAAATACACACAATCAATCTCGAAGATCTCTACTCTCAAGTGAAGATATATGCACATGTTTAGTCTAGAAATAATCGAATCTTTTGCCATTTTGTAGCAAAATAAAGATGTTGCTAAAGTATGTGTACCATGGTAGCAATGTTGAAGCTCAATCCAAATTCTAAAACTTAGCATCACTTTCAAATGGCTATGCAAAAGCTCTTATGGTGGTATTGTTATGACTATATTATTGTGAAAGAGAAGATAAGGATATAGCAAAGTTCTTATTATGTAAATGTATAATGTTAAATAAGGATTGGGTTTCTAACAAATTTAATATTGGTTTTAGGCATGAATTAATATTAAAGTTAGAATTTAACGTATGAGATATTAGATGATTTTAATATCAACGATTTTAGATTTTTTTTTAGATTGGAATATATTTAAAATTATTTTTTTATCAGATAAGTTAAAATCGGGTTTTGAAAGGCCCTAGAGCTTTATACAATGGAGAAAAATATATAATAGTTACGTTTTAATGGGACGTCTTTACTAGCAGTAATAATTCGGGCGACAAGAAACCCACACAATAAGAACTTCTACCAAAGAACAAACAGAAACAAACTAATTGACCAGGAAACTTTCGCAAACTTTCTACCAAATTTATCCTGAGGACCTGACCCCTTTTTCACTTATTTTCAGGATATTATCACGAGTCCCCCCGAACGAAGAGACATGCAAGAACGCTGAGTTGTCACTTTTTTGCCTTTTTTCTTTTTTTGAACCACAGACCATCCTTGTTTTCACCCTAAAGCGCTAGTGATGCTTCCACGAATGAGACACAAGGCTGGGATTTGTCTTCCGTTGTTGACCCAAAATTAGTTTCTATCCTAGAAAAATCCAAATTTAGAATCTCCTCCTCCAAAAAAACTAGAAATGAAATGTTGATTCTTGTAGATTTTTGAATAAATTAATTTTTTTATAAGTATCTTACAATTTTAAGAGTAATTTTTTTTAACCTTAATTTTTTTGGGTTCATTTCATTTTATTATTTTGATTTATTTTACATTATAACTCATAAATTTATATGAAATTATATATTCTTGTAAACTTCTCTTATCATCCATTAAAAAAATAAAAAAATAAATAATATTTATTTGTAAAAGATCAAAACATTTTTCTTCCCTAATTCAAACTCAACCTCATTTCTTATAAATGTTAAACCTTTATACTGGTGCCCAATCAAGTGGTTTCTTATAATATGGCACATATTAAAACAATGTGGGAGTGATGATTCTTAAAGGTAGTATTCATTGCTTTACTTTTGGAAGCAATAGTAAAGGCTATTGAATAGATCTTTAAATAATCTATTAAATTACGGAGAGATATTAAGTCATTGCACGCCTTTTTAAGGTAATGATGATAAGAAAATTAAAAAAAAAGAATTGTCACAAATGAAATACAATTTTTTTTTCTATAGTTTTCACTTTAAAATGATCAATATTCCTCCCACACTCGTAAAAATCACAAGCAAATTGTTCAACATTCAATTCAGCTTTTGGCTGCATATTTATTCTCCTTTCTTTTAACTTTTTTTTCTCACACCTGTTTTGGTTTTTTTTCCTCTTCGAACTATTTTTCATAACCATGTTTTTCCAAAAAAAAACTAGATTACGTTAGGTAGACCGTAGCGTTCTTAAAATGCCTTTTTAAAGCCATGTTTTTTCATATTAATTTTCTGATAGGGTTGGATTGAATACGGTTTGAATTGTAGGGCTTAAGAGGAAGTTCTCTCTCTTTTATTCTTTATATTTATAGTTTTGTATGGTAGTGAAGTTTGAGGATTATATTTTTAAGTTGAAGATAAAAATGATAAAGTGATTGTCACAATATTATTTACACACATTTATATTAAAAGATTAGTGCTTTATATCATTATTTATTTATTTTTATTTTTAAGAAGAATTTGATATTATATTATTCATTGTTTTAATAATTTTTTATAAGATGATAATAATTTAAACTTGAATAATTAAGTAATTTTCATAATAGTTATTTTAGTTATTTATATTTTCTTTTCAAATTTTTTATGGAACAAATAATATGTGGGTTTGATTCATATAGATATACAAGTGTCTCCTCATTACTTTGCTTTACTAATTTTAATAATTACAAGCCACTCTACATAGCTTTCCAGTGGATACTCTTAAGTTCTCTAACAAAAAGAAATAATAGCATTTATACTAAGGTTTATAGAGTCTATGTTTAGTCCACATGGTCTCACCCTCAAGAGTTACGCATCTCAAAAATTCAACACTGCTTAGAGCTATATTTTCACTTCAGTGATGAGTTCTTCCAATCTTAAGGTACCCAAATCTACAGTAACCTTGTAACCTAAGGGTTCCCCTTATTTAGTGTAGAGTTTTCTCCCATCAACATTGTATTGAGACAGACCACCATATCTATTGAGAGCATCATATTTGTCATATTTTCTCTTTGGAATCTAAGACCAAGGTCCATTTTGTTATCAGATGATCTCCTTATTATGAGATAAGGGGATGGTTCTTTTGTCTCTTTAGAGATTTTCTTGGCTATCTCTAGACATTCGTCACTTATGAAGACCAGAGATGTTTAACCCTCTTCTTCCAAGAAATGTTTGACCTTTGCCAACAATGTTTCAAACATAAGTCCCCAAAGGAGGCATGCACTAGGTTAATTACATCTTACTTATAAGAAGAGGCCATGTGGCCATCTTCCAAACTTATATGATAGATAAACGAGATGTCACAAATTCAATAATTTACATGAGATCACACCCATCACACGTTTCTTCATCACTTTTGATACCTAAAGTATTTGTTTTAGACAACAAGGTTCAACACACTGCATGAGACCCTCCTCTTTTTGACAACAAGGTTGAACATACTACATGAGACCCTCCTCTTTTTGATCTTCTTCATAATATCTTCTTTACATTATATCTTTTGCAATTTCATAGACCCAACTTAACCTTTTGTGGACATTAATAATTAAATTAAATTAACCATGTTTTTTTCAAATTTCCTTTATACTTTCAAAACTTAAATGCTTTTCATTTTATTTAAATTTGAGTTTGTTGGAGTTGTTCTCAATGTTAAATTTTTTAAGGTGGTGGTGATTTTAATCATTTTAGACTTAAAAACAACTATTTAAATATGATTATTATTGTTGAGATGTTATAATATCAATTTGATATTAAATGATTTATAAATTCAAATTTTAATTTACCAACATCATTTTATTGGGCTCCAAAAAATTTATAAAAAAAATTCAAACTTTATTATATATCTAAGATTTTCAGAATTTTTGATTGTTTTTTCCTAGTAAAAAATTAAAAACTTCAATATACTAATGAAATGGACATCAAATTTGAAATGAAAATTATCAAATAAATATCAAATTCTAAAAAATTATTAATTATTAATAATTCATAAACATTACAATCTATCATTATAAAATGCCTAACAGCATAATAATAATAATAAACAATTTTTTAAATAAAAACTTCAATTGATAATATAAATATACACCAAAACCCCAACATCTTTATTTTCAATTTTTTTTAATTAATATATTAATTGATGTAAATATATGCAGATGACACCCAGAGTATTTAATTTCAAAAATCTTCGATTGATCTATTGATTGATGTAAAGATACACCGATGGCCCTAGGATCTTTATTTTCAAAAATCCTCAATGAATTATGAATTCGTAAGGCATATTTCATTTGATGTGCGCTCTGGAAAAAACATTGTAACCGAATAATATTTTGAGCCACAGACCAACTGTCAACAATGAGATGAGAATATGAATGTATACATATATTCATAAAACATCATATACTTCTATGATGTACTTCTCCAATTGAAGATCTACATGCAGACTCTTGAGAGTTGATAGGGACATATTCTTGATAGTCGAGAGGCTCAATCGCTTCTATCTAAATCAAGAAAATTGATTCCCTACTCATATTACCTCGTATCACAGATGGTGCTTCCAAACGAACCCAATTCACCTTAGCTTTGGCCGTATTGTTTGAGATCATAAAGGGTTTGAATTTTATTCAATAATATAGTTACATTTTTTATAATATCTCAAGGTTTATTATTTTGTATGAATAATTTTAATGATATATAATATATTTTTTCTTTTTTTTTAATTGAAGCCTTATTTTTATACCGATTAGGTTACACAATATTTATATAATTTAACATTAAGAAATAGGGAATATCCATTTTACCAACCACCAACAATGATTATGTATATATACAAATATATATAAAACATGATATAATTCTCTATTTAAAGACCTAGGTGCAAGAGACTTTGAGAGTCTATCTATAAGATCGTATGCTCAAGCAATGGTCCCTGAAGTTATGGATCAATTTCTTAAGCTCAAATGCATCTCTTTGAATCATCAAGAAAATTGATTCTATACTTTTTTGTTGGTCACAACTGCTATGCTTTACAAAAGAAACTACGTCTTAACTATTTTTATTGCAATCCCATTAATTTGTTATGGTTATTATTGGACATTAATATTATATTCATATTCATATTCAAATCAATATCAATGTACACAATGGAATTTGTATACAATACAATTAGTAAGATGAAGATGAATAGGAGGAGATGAGATAATAATTACTTGAGTAGTGTGTATGTAACAGGATGTTACAACTCCACTATTATAACACAAACAACATTCACAAACTTAAGAACAAAATCGATAATTTGAATCAGCAAGTGGATGAATTGAGCACATTCTCTCAAACTGAATTTAAAAATATTCATTTGGAGCACCAGAAGCTACATTCTGATCAAAGGGATCAAGCTGATGAGTTTCTGTATCCCTTAAATGCATGTTCTAAGTCTACCATCACAACTAATTTGCTCACCATACATAGGAATATACATAATCAGTTTCTATGATCTCTGCTCTCAAGTGAAGACAATATGGACATGTTTAATCTACAAATACTTAACTCTTTTGCCATTTTGTAGCAGATGAAAGATGTTGTTGAACTATGTGTACCATGGTAGCAATGTTGGAGCTCAATCCACATTCTATTACCGAGCAACACTTTGCAAATGGTTATGTAAAAGGTTTAATAGTGATATTGTTATGACCGTATTATTGTGCAGGAAAAAATAAATATAAAATAAAATAATGATATTAATATTTTATGAAAAGTTAAAATTAATTTATGGAATTGAAAATGTATAGTATTAAATAAAGAAGAGGTAGTCTTATTAATTTCAAATATGAAATAATAGTAAAATTAAAATTTAATATATACCATAATATATACTACTATCAATGATTTTGAAATTTTATCTTAGATTAAAATATGTTTAGAATTATAGAAATGTTAGTTCTTATAATTTTCAAAAATGTCTTACAATTTCAAGATTAATTTCTTTTCTCCTTAATTTTACTTTATTAAATTTACACAGGATTCAAACTCAACTTTATTCCTTACGATGTGAAACTTTTGGTTGCATATCTATTTTCCTTTCTTTCAACTTTTTTCTCATTTGTTCGTTTTTTTATTTTTTTTCTTTTCAAACTATTTTCCATAGCCGTGTTTTTCAAATAAAATCTACATTATGTTAGGTATACCGTATTTTTCAAATAAAATCTACATTATGTTAGGTAGACCGTAGCGTTCTTAAAACGCTTTTTCAATAAAATCTACAGTATCTTTGGTAGACCGTCGCGTTCTTAAAACGCTTTTTCAAAGCCACATTGTTTTTTTCTAGAGTTTGATTGAATACGGTTTCAATTTTAAGGTATTCAGAGGAAGATCCGTCTCTTTTATTTATTAGTTATACTTATTCTTTTATATGGTTACCAGGTTTGAGGACTATATTTTTAATTTAGAAGTTAAAAAAATAATAAAGAAATGATTGTCATATTCATGTTAAAATATTAGTATTTTATATTATCAATTTTGTAAAACTTGATATCATATTTACTAGTTTTTTTAATATTTTTAATATAATGATAATGATTTATAAATATAGTTATTTAAATAATTCTTATGATAGTCACCGTAAGTATTTATATCTTCCTTTCAGATTTTTTATGAAACAAGTAATAAATGAGATTGATTCATATAAATATACAAAAGTCTCTTCATTGCTTTACCTCATTCATATTAATAGTTACAAGCCACCCTCACATAGCTTTCCAATGGATGCCCTTGATATGTCTAAGAGATAGATAGATAATGACATTCATACTGATATTTACAAAGTCTGCATGTAGTTTATATGGTCTCAGCGTCAAGTGTTACTCACCTCAAAATTTCAACACTACTCAAACTTATATCTTTGTATTAGTGATGGGTTCACCCAACCCTAGTGTACACAAAACTATAGTTACATTGCAACCTAAGGGTTCCTTCTACTCAGTGCAAAGCTTTCTCCCATCAGCGTCGCAGTGAGACATACCACTGTATCCTTTAGGAGCAACATATTTATCGGATTTGCTCTTTGGAATCTAAGATCAAGGTCCATTTTATTTTCAGATGCTCTCCTTATTATGTGCTAAGGGGACGGTTCTTTTACCTCTTTAGAGATTTTCTTGGCTCTTTTTAGACATCCATCACTTATGAAGATCAGAGATGTTTAGCCCTCTTCCTTCGAAAGATGTTTGACCTTTACCAACAACTTTTCAAACATAAGGGGCATGCACTAGAGTAATTACATCTTACTGTCATCCATGTCATATCATTAATAAGAAAAGGCCTCGTGACCATCTTCCAAACTTGTATGGTAGACCAACGAGATGTCGCAAATTCAATAATTTATATGACCTCACACCAATCACATGCTTTTTCATTACTTTGAATATCAAAAGTGTTTCTTTAAGATAACAAGGTTTGGCACACTATGTGGAACCCTCCTCAATTTTATCTTCTTTATATTATATCTTTTGTAATTCTATTGACCAATCTTGACATTTGGTGGGCATTAATAATTAAATTAAATTTAATTTAATTAATTATATATTTTTAAATGTCATTTATGTTTTTAAAATTTAAATACTTTTTGGTTTATTCACTTTTGAATTTGTTGGAGTTGTTCTCAGTGTTAAAATTTGTAAGGTGTTTATGTGTTATTAATCATTTTAGACCAAAAAATAACTATTTCAAAAATATTAGCATTATTGTTGAGATGTTAAAATATCACTTCAATGTTAAAATGATATCACATGTATAAACATAAACAATAAAGAAATATGTTAATAAAAGTCTTTATTTTCTATCATATTTTTAAATATTTTAAATCAATTTTACTTTGTCATAGAAGAATAGCTTGCAAAAAAGGACACCAATATTTTTGACTATCAACCACAAATGTATATACGTGTGTATACATTGTTTGAATCTATTATATTTATTTTAGTAACTAATTTTTTTTTCACAAGTTAGTTAACCTCTTCCAACATCAATACTATTATTTTATTTTATCTTTTCATTTTATTCATAAAATTAACATCATTATCTTATCTTATCTTTTCATTTTACTTTAATTGTCTTTACTAATCAAACTCAGAATCTATTGTGTGCTCCACTCTTACTTCTAAGTATCATGATCACTCACAATTACAAAATAAAAATTAACACATATACATACATATATACAAGTTAAACATTATTACTCAAAATCATATAATTGTCAAAATTTAAATAATTTTTTCATATTTATTTTATGAATTTATATGTCAATATGATTTGAGGTATCTATTTTATAACTAATATAAATATATTTATCTGAAAATAATAGAGATATTAATTTTAAGGTATTTATTTTAGATTTGTTATACATTATATTGATTAAGAATTTTATTATTTTATTATTTATTAATGATAAATAGCTTTAATCTAACTGTACCATTTTATTAGATTTGAAAAAATATATATATATAAAAAGGAAAAGGAATTACAAATTCTAACATATATCTAAAAATATTATAATTATTGATTGAATTTTTAAAAGAAAAAAATATCACATTAATAAAAAAAATATCAAATTTAAATTCAAAACTATCATATAATAATCAAATAGATATTAAAATAAAAATAATCCTTAATTATTAATATCTCGTAAATCATAAATATTATAATTCATCATTATAAAATCCATGTAAACATAATAATAAAAATAAAATCTTTATACTAATCCATTGATTAATATGAATATACACCAAGAGCTGTTGAGGTCCTCAATGAATTATAAATTTGTAAGACATTTCATTTTTATGGGCGCTCTGGAAAGAGCATAACTGAAGAATATTTTGAGCCATAAACCAACTGTCAACAATGAGATGAGAATATGAACATATACACATAATTATAAATCATGGTATACTTCTCCAGTTGAGACCTATATGCAGAGACTCTTGAGAGTTGATAGGGACAGATTCTTGAGCCTCAATCACGTCTAAATAATGATTCTCTACTCATATTACCTCGTATCACAGATGGCCGTATTGGTTGAAATCATAAAGGGTTTCCTAATATGGTTGCAGCTCTCATAATATATTAAGGTTTATTACTTTACATGAATAATTTTGACGATGCAGTTGTTTTTAAGATTAAAAAATGACAATCCATAAAATTAGGAGATGTCATGCAATAATTTAGGTATAGTAGGATTAGGTAATTATATTAAAATTTAATAATTTTTTATTTTAATATTAAGGATTGAGAAGTATTTGTTTTGTTAAATTTTTCTGAGTAAAATTTTAATTTCATTTTTTTAAATATTTTTTGAAATGTATATTTTGATGAATGATTAGATAGAGTTTTTTATACTATCATCTTCGTCATTCAATTACAATTTATTTGATTTTACTCATTTTTTTATTTTTTTAAATTTATAAATTTTAATCACGATATACGAAAATCCAAACTACGTTGTTAGCTACCATTGCTTTGATTTGTAAGTTGAATATTATTTAACAAGTCTAATCAAAGGATCAATGAATTGATCCATGCTGATTGAAATACATACATAATGGAAAATTGTACCTATATAAGGTAATAAGTCATCAACGAGCCTTAAATTTTGAAATTAGGAAAAAATACATATCTATTATTATATTTTATGTTTTATTGGTTATTTTTACATAATTGTATTTTAAAATTTATTTATAAATTTTTAAATTGATATGAAAACAATGTCAAAATTCAATTGAAACGGCTTACAGACAATGATGAAGACCTTTACAAAAAAATAAAAGATTACAATGGTTATATGGTAATCTTCTAATTGAAGGTTCAACTATTTGTTTTTTCATCTTTTTTCATTGTAGTTATTCTTATCTTGAATAGCTGTTATTATACTATATGTTCATCAGTATGTTTTGGTGAATCTCATTCTATAAAACTGTATGTACCTTGATTTATATAAATATTTTTGTATTTTTTTCTCATTAATCAATATAAAAATAATGATAATATGAAGAAATGAATAAAAAAAATTAATAACATTCACAAAATAAATTAATTTATAAAATCAAAAATTTAAATAAAAAATTATTTTGTCAAACACATTTACTTACACAAAGACTATCTTATTCATCTTACAAAAATTTTAATTCTTTTTTTAATATTATATTTTTAATTATAAATTTAAATTTAATTTTTTAATAATTTATCAAACTCACCCTCTTCTTCAAACAAATGAATTAAATTATCTACCCTCAAATTATTATCATAAATAATGATTATCTGCATTTACAATCTTTTATACTAAACTATACTTGGCTCATAACTACAGTTCTCAAATACCAACATTCACTCTTCTAAGTTCTGATCTTGCGTTCAAGTTAGAGATAATTATGTGGATACACGTTGACCTGGAGATGGTAGGACAGCATATATTTGAAAGCTTACTTGGACGGACCAAATTTCCCCACCATAAATTTTGAGGATTTAGGGTTCCATTCACCGATTGAAGCATTTGGTTTCTCCTGATAAAAGTAATTGCTATTTAAAATCACAAATGTCTGCTTCTTTAGGTCGCGACTACTATGCTCTGCAATAGAAACTATCTCTTTAACTACTTTCTCTTTCTTTTTCTTTTTTTGACAATCCTATTAAAGTAAGAACAACTCCTGGAGATACTCAAAATATTTATTTATAAATTTGTTCTTTGTTTTTTAATTCAATCATTCTTAATTCAATAATATTTAATATAATCATTATAATTAATAAAAATAAATTTGAAAGTACAAAATAATTCCATTAAATTGAAATATTGATTAAATTCAACAACTTCAACCAATTTAATTCACTATTAAATTAAATGAAATATAACATTCATACTTGCGACTAGTTTAATTCACTATTAAATGAAATATATAACATTCATACTTTCTACCAGTTTAATGAGATATAACATTCATGCTTTAGGAAATTAACTTATTAAAGTTTAAAGGTATAAATCAAAAAGAAAATGTTCATTTTATATAAATATTTTATTTACTTTTCATAATTATATCATTTTTTAAATATATTTGAGAATATATTATTTTTTAAAAGATATTTAAAAATAAATGCAATTTTTGTTTACAATGGTACAAATAATCATTAATTTTTGTTTAATATAAATTTATAAAATGTAAGAGATTATCATTAAAGTTGGAAATAGTTATATAAAACTCAAAGAGGGAGAGTATCATATGATAATTTATATCTAACTATATATTATTTCAAATCTCTTATACAACTCTCATCCATTGAAAGTAGTCCTACCCTTCACGAGAAGAATAGATACAAATCCAATGAAAAGAAAATAAATGTCTTTATATAAGTTAATGTATTATAGCTACTCCATGTAACACAGTGCTTGTATGATAGTGAATTAGAACAAGCATCGATACATTCCAAATATATACAAAACAAGGAATAAGCATTCCTCTTAGATAAACTATGTATACATTGTTTATGGCCATAAAACTACATTTAACATTTGTATCATTTGTTGCATCCGGACTCAATAATCTGTTAAGTCATAGTGATCTGTAAAATCACTTAATACTAACATTCGAAAGTTCACAATTCAATCCCTAAGTTTACCCAACCTACTCATCATAACAATAACTTAGCATCCAATGATCTCGAAGAAAACAAAAAAGTTATGATCTTCGAAAAGTTTGTGGGGGATAACATTTCAAACGGGTGTCTCATACCACCCACATGAGATGTTATCTCACTCACTCTTCAATGAGGATCATGTAAGCAAAATATTAGTTCTAGGACATCCTATCATTGAAATGAAATATTTTTTCAGTGATAATTTAAATTTTTAACTGATAAATGATGAAATCATCATAGATAATAAATCTAAATTTACGTAACAACATTTCTATTTATATCAGGGTTAAGACAGAATTTAATATTAAGTTTCAAAAAGACCAAAAGTTATTTGAGTTTACGTTTCAAGTATCCCAACAATAAGGTATAAAAAAATTAAACTAACCATCCATTATCAAAGAATAATTATATGTGTAAAAGTATTTTTACTACAATCTAATTAAAATCTATTTATAAAAAAATATATAAGTATATTTAAAAAAGGAAGAAAAGATTAAATTAAACACTTAGATGTTGTATTTGGTAAACAAAGTAGAATGTCAAATTTTCATAGAAATATTAATATTTTTTAAAACACATAATTATGACATCGTTGTGAATAACATTTCATTAAATTATAAGTCAAATGTCTATAAACATGCACCAAACTTTCAATTTTCTCTTTAAAAATATTATTTTTAACGTGAAAGAAGTTACAATTAATTTCTTTCTAAACACTTCAATTTAATTATTTAATATGGAAAAATAATATTTGAACTCATACAATACAAAAAATTTACAGTTCAAGATCTATTTGTAAAGCAATCAACTTGCACAATATAATTCACAACACACTCAGTTTGTGTTTATTATTTTCTTAACTTCAAAATTTCACCTTCGTAACTTCCTGTATCAAAATTTATTTTCATTTTTATGGTCTAATACCTATTCACAAATTATATCATTTGGTACTAATCACAATATAAGTCTCATAGTCTTATATGCATTATACGTCTCAATTTCTTTTATCATTTTCCACATACTTATTTATATTTCAACTTTTTACTCCAAGCTTATGATATTTATAAATTTCAATAAACATGGCCAAGGTCCAATCGATTAAAATCAAAATTTAAAACCACCTGGCCATATTTAAAATAAAATTAAAACAAGGCCGTGGTCAGTTTTGATCTGGATAAGGAAAACATAGACTTTATGCCAGCCTAGGTGAGACTACCAGGGGGAGGAGATCATGATTAGGATAACAAAGACATTTGGAAAGCTTATTGCCTTTGATGCAGTAACAAAATCGTGATCGAGACTGATCTATGCCAGAGCATGTGTTAATGCTTGTGTGGACAAGGCTCTTCCAAGTTCCATTAAGCTTTCTTCAAAATTTGGGGACTAGATCTAACCATAGAATATGAAAACAATTCATTGATCTGCCAAGAATGACATAGGTTGGGCCATCTAGGTAGATTTTGTCCTACGAGGAAGAAGGAACAAATGATATGGAAAAGAAAAGAGGATAAGCAACAAGTTAGCAAAGAACATGATATTAAGGAAGAAAAATCAAAAGAAGAACAATAGATGGAAAGTAATAACAAAACAAACCACAGTCAAACTTTAAAAAACATGAAATGAATAAATCTCAGCCAGTGAGCAAGAATGGATGCTCCAAAAGAAGATAGACGATAAACTTTAAGAATAAGAAACATAAGTGAAGGAAAGAGATGAGTTTCAACACCAAAATCCTTCAAGTAGAACAAATAAGTTGTAGTAGAACCATAAGAAGGGAAAATCCCATCCAAATGTGAGTTTTATGATTCTCATAACCAAACTATTGCTTTGAAAAATGAAAATAAAAATGTATTTGATCAAAAATTGGGAAATAAGAGATGTTAAATGCTAATTAGATAAAATGAAGTGAGCTATATTAAGATGTTAAATATATGCATAAATTAAGAAAATTCACTAATTTTTAATTTACTTTATATAGAAATATGTTAAAAGAGTAAATAACATGGACAAATTACTTAGTTATAAATTGATAATGCAAGACTATGTATGTGATTGTAGATTTGACTGTGTGACTATGTTGATTGATTATAAATCTGGAATAAGGTCATGCTTGATCTCTAGATGAGGCCACACTAATTAAATAGGACTGACTTACATTGTAGTTTGTAGGAAGCATCGACGTCTAGTAGGGTTTTTTCTTGTTGTGAAAATCTAGGTCTGTGTGTTATTTCTTGTTGGTCCTATGTATGTGTTTTATGATGCATGGTCTACTATAGAAGCCATTGTGTAATTTATTCTACACCGAAACCCTAACTCAATGACACAAGATCATGAATACAATCACAGGGTAAAAAGAGGTTAGTGGTTGAAGTTGTGCTTAACCTCAACACCTCATGTGTTGAGTGTTGTCCACATAATGAATACAATCATGGGGTACAAAGTGGTTAGTGGTTCAAGTTGTGTTTGACTTCAACACCTCATGTGTTGGGTGTTATGTACATACTAACACTTCAAAGAAGAATCAAATTTCATGTAGTTCTCCCATGCTATAGTAGTGTATGTGAAAGATTGTTGCAAAATGCAAAATATTAGTGCAATCCTAATGTGATTAGATGCTTCAATAACAACTTATGACCTTGGAGGTGTATTTAGACTTAGCATAGGGCTACTAGGGTTGTGTGGACTCTGAATTGAGAAAAGTAGTTAATTTTATCTCAATGTGCAATTAGATATTTTAATATTTTTCAGTCATATGATCCTCTAGTGAATAATGTCTTGAAAATGTGATTTTATTATGATCATTTTAGAATTCTTTTGAATGGGGATTATGTAACATGCAAGATGCTCTATTTGAATTTTTTTGAATTTGAGCAAATGGTCATCAATTGGATAGAAGATGTGACTGGTGTAATTAGACAATATTGGGGAGCGAGATAGTCTAAAAGAAGTGGTATTGTCTAAAGAGTAGAGATAGCTAAATTGAAAGTGTGGATTAATTTAAAATTGAGTTTCAGTTGTTTAAGATGTTGGATATGGATATTTAGAATAAATTTTTTTCTTAAGAGGTAAGTGTCATCTACATAAAATGTGAATGAAGAGTTGTCAAGGACCATGGAATCGGGCATTAGCTAAGTGTGTATAAGAAATAGTCACAAGTGCATTGTTTTATTAATAAAGGTTCATTTATGTATCTATATTTTCTCTTATTTTATTCTAGTAATGTAATAAATTAAAAGTACTAGAGTAAAAAAAAGAGAGTTATACCTGAACGTATCTATGAAGGATAGTCTTGAATGTAGGCACAACATTAAACTATGTTTCATGCAAACCTACAATGAAACTTGTATAGATCAATTCTCACTTAAAAATGAAAATTTGAAAGTAAAGACAAATAAAACTTATAAATCAAATAATAATGAATGACACTTGATTGGGTACACAAACCATTGTATTTTCTAGTGTAAAAAGGTGATTGTAGAGGGTAGGATCCTTAGAGATTTCTTCTTCATTGAAACACTTGGGTTATACTTTGCATGCCCCAATCTTCATTAATAAGAGAGGGTACCTAATAATTGAAGGTGTGTTTGACTCCGTCATTTCATACTCAAATTAGTAGAGTAGCTTGAAATCCTTATATGAATTATAATATATCATTTTAATGCAAAATTAGTGAGAAATTAACGAAAAAAGATTAATCAATTGATAGAAACATAATAAGATTCATTTCTATTGCAAAATTAGCATAAAAATAACATAATCTAAGTATAGTGTATACAAAATAGAGAATGATATGAATTGGCATTTATATTGTGAAAATTGGTGAAAAACTAAGCAAGGGGTGGACCATGTGCCACACACATGCCTCCGGTATGATATGTGAACGTATATGGATTCTGAAATTGAGTAATATCATGTTATTTTTTGAAAAAAGTATTTTTGAAAATCTTAGAACATGTGTCATGCATGATTCTCCCATTTTAAGAAAAAATTAAGTTTTATCTGAAATAATTATGTATATTTACTGCCAACTATCTTGTACTAAATGAAAATAAGAGAATATAAAAAAATTACTATTTTTCTACCCATTATGATGTGTTTTTGGGACACGATCAGCCTGCACCCTTATCTAAATGGAGCATTGTTGTCTAAAAATACTTTCTAGATGATTTCTAGGTATGGATCATGATTAACTATATGAGGTTTGTTGATTTTTGATTTTTTTGTATATTCTTGCAACTTAGTATCTAAGATAGGCCAATGTATATGCCTTCTCTTTTGAGATGAGTTGTGAAGCCTACTTAATAACTTAAATCAAGAGAAAAAGCTATTCGAGAGATGTTATGAAAAGACATAAATATGGGTAGTAATGGTAACATTGAACAACATATCATCATCATATATAAATTGATCAAAATAGTGATATAAGATGCATGTAAAAACAAACATATATAGTGACATTATCAATATATGTGTTAGAAACTAGGCACGTAGATAAGTGATCATATATTGAAGATAACTTAAATTGATTACGATAATTTGGGAAGGATACATGATGTACATCATGGCATTAGAAAAGTGGGAAGATGCATGATATCCATCATGATATCAAAGATTAAGAAAATAGGCAAACAAGTGTAATGGCCATGATGCACACACATAAAGAGTACATGTAAAGCACACAAAGCAATCAAGAAGGATAATGAGACACATACAAGGGACATGTTCAAGTGTCACTCACACAATATAAGTATAAAATGAAAACTTATAGTCAAAATCAATAACATGTTCAAATGTTCACAATCCAAATAAGATGAATACACACAAAACACTTGAAGCAAAGAAGCAAATATAAAAAACATGCATGAATAAGTAAAGTTGATCAATATTAAAAACTTGTAACACTAGTATATTTAGTAACTTAGGTATACAATGATATATAAATGTGAAATAAAAGGAGTTAATAAATTGTGCAATGTAATACACTAAAATATGAACAATATGGATAGTCATAGAATGATAAAACATATGTATGAGGATGCCCCCAATGAAGTTGTTATCTAGATAAGTTGTAGAGAGCTTGTGCCTAGTTTGAATTTTAAAAGTAGAGCATGTGTTCTTTTGGAAAGTCCACTAGAATTGTACAAGAGTGTAGTGTGTTATTGTCTAGGGTAGAGTGTTTTGTCTATGTAAAATTTATAAGCCTAAGATAGTATCATTACTTGTAATTGCATCTAGGAGTGGCAAAATGTATGTTCTAAAACTTACTCAATTATACTTGTGAAGCATATTTTTATATAAAATTAGATATAGATAAATATCACATATATTGAGCACGAATCAACTGATCTAAAATAACTAAACAAAACATGCATGCAGGTCCTAGTTTTTAGAATTTTTTGAAATATTCTATTTTATTTTTATTTTTTTGAATAATATGAAAACTGAAAAAGGAACATATAAGCCAATGACTCGTACAAGAGCCTCACAATCAATAGGTCATGAATCAAACAAAGGAATGGAAACTTCTCACAAAAGGAAAGTATCATGCCATTGTGAATGATATGATCTCAATTTGGAATCTGAAAATTGATTTGAATATGCAACATAAGTACCGCTATCATGATGATGATATGTATGTGGGTATGAAAATCCAATTTCTCCAAATTGTGGTGTTGAATTTTTTTTATTTATCTTCTGCATTATGTATTGTATCATTTATCTTTATTGCCATTATATTCATTGTATTTATTTATATATTAACTAAAGATATGCTTTTTTTTACTAATTTTTATTTAAAGAGGTTCCATCTTCTCTTGAAACTATAACCATTACACTTTCATATTCAAATGTGGCATGACTATGATCTTTACCCATTGTTTTCATCCATGATCTTCCTAATTCAACGTTATATTATGTAATTTTAAGATATACGTGAAATACCACTAAACATATTTTTGGATCTACTGTGAAAGGTAGCTCAATGGATTTGATAAATGATTTAGATATAGTAGTCTTACTCAAATTTTTATTATCATATCCAATAAATTGTAGGAGTGTCATGGTAAAAACTTTCGTTTTAATAGTGTTATTGATCCCAACATTGGTGCATTGCTTTCCATCTATGAGGGGAACAAGAATCAAAGGCTCTAAAAATGATGAACACTTTTGAGTTGACTCCTTTGAAACTACACTTGTAACATTGGATTTTGTAGGCATCTCTTACTTTTTAACCTATTTTGTTAAAAACCCTTTATTGAAGATACTTTCTTGCTTAGGTTGCACTTGTTTTTGAAACTTTTGTTCTTGATATTTTTGTAACATTGCCTTTGCAATAATTTCATTTTGTAATTTCTCATTGTCATCTTCTTCCTTTTATAATCTTGCTTACTTTAAATTGGCCTCCTAAATTTTTTTCTTACTTTAATTATTCAATTTGTAATTGTTTTTACTTTAAATTATCTTTTTGTATCCATACTTATTGTCTTTATTCATTTTGAGATGAAATCATAATTTTATTGGGTTTTTTCATTGATGTATCTATCATAGGATGATCACTATCAATGATATTTTATATTTTTTCTTCAAAAGTAAACAACTACTTATATGATGCCCATGCATTCTATGATATGCACAATAGTATTCTGATCTTATTAGAGTATGTATAGGAAATAGCTTGATTAAATTGTTTTGAAAATTTTATTTTAAAATCTCACTTGAACTTTTATTAGCCTTTTTTTATACTTTTAGAAGCTTTAGTTGTAGATGTATTTTGTTTTAGCTTCTAATCTTGATATAAAATTTTGTTAGGCATAAAATTCTTAGATGGAGATACAAATGCATAATTAACATTGGCATATTCTAAGTTATTTGGATATGTGAGTTTATTTTCGAATGATGCGATATTTGAACTAAAATACTAATTTTTATTTTAGAAATTTTCTTTATCTTTCCCATAGTAACTATTTGATCTTGAAGGGCTTTACAAACATAAACTCTAGGTAATTTTGATGGGATGTGCAAATAAACACCATCAAGAAGAGATGTGGGAGGCAAATGGGGGAGAGGAGGACATGTTGGTTTCCTTCCTTTATCACTATAGAGTGATATATCTTATCTCTTGGGATAATGATAGCATGGGCCTAGATAGAAGGAAAATAGTTATCATCATCTTGAGGAGGGTTGGTAGAAGTTATCATAGATATAAAGTGTATTATGATTAAGTGTAACCTTCATTTTATTTTACATTAGTGTGCTCCAATTTATTATATAACTATGAAAGATATTGAGTATTTCTAACCGGCACCATGCAATCAAAACAATTAATGCTTGAAAAAACTATACACCAAGAGCAACCCTTATAGGCATTATAAGATACATGCACATTAAATAATCAATTACTACAATAGATCCGTTAGGTATTTTTGAAATTGAAAGAGATTTTTTATTAGAATTATTACGTAGACAAAAATTATAAATTAATTTAAAAATAGATACACCATTCGTCCCCTAGTCCAATTTTACTAAAAATAGTAAATTATAAATTAAGAAAAATATGTACACTATTTTAGTGAACAAAAATATATTTCTTATTTAATCAATAAAACTAACAAAATTCTAATATTTTGAAATTAGAGTCATTATGGATTAGATATGAGCATAACAAGGAAAGACAAACCTTAAGCCTAGAAAAAATGAAACCCCTTATATAGAGAAATGAAGGTAAAACCCTAGCTAAAGAATAAAACTTTCGATTTACACAAAGGATTAGAGGAAATCAAAGATTAAATCTAAAAATTTGAAAAATTAAAATATAAGAACCCTGCAGAAAACCTAGGGTTTGGTAATGCTCAAACAAAAACATGGGTTCATCAATATATTTAATCAAATCTTGAGAAATAGGAAAAACTAAATCCTCATTAAATAAAATGAACTAAGTTGAATTAAGATATAAAATGTATGTGTAAATCAAGCTTTCCCTAATTTGTAATTTACTAATTTGAAAATATGTTATAAAATAGGAAAAAATATGGATAAATTAATTAGCTGAAAATTAATAGTGTAGAACTGTGTAACTACATGTGACTTTAGATTTGAGTGTGTGATTATGTTGATTGACTATGAATTTGGAATAGGACTTCACTTGATATTTGGATGAGTCTACGATAATCAGAGAAGACCAACCTACAATGTAGTTCGTAGAGAGCATGGGCATTTGGAAGGATTTTCTCTATGAAAATTTGATTTTATGCATTGTTCCTTGTTGGTCATGTATGTGTTATATGATACATGATCTACTGTAGAAGCCAATGTGTACTTTTTTTTAACTAAAATCTTAGCTCAATAATAGAAGATGATGAATACAATCACAAGGTAAAAAGGGGTTAATAGTTGAAGTTGTACTTGACCTCAACACCCTCTATATTGAGCACTGTCTATATACCAATACCATGAAAAGATATCAAAATCCATGTAATTATCCCATGCTATGATGGTGTGTTTGAAATACTGGTGCAAACTAGTATTAAAGCAAGTAAGAGATTGAAAATACAAAATAAAGTGAATAACACCACTGATTAAGATATAGATATAGACAAGACCAAGGATGCCATCGAATTCTTGGATTAAGAATTTGAGTTTGTTGAAGCTTTAATTATCATTGCTAACATTTAGTTGTTTTTTGTTATTTCTTCATTGCAATTGGACTATTAATAAATTGTTTTTGGTATTTTAGAATGTTCAGATTTTATTTGTTTGGAACTATTTCTTCTTTACTCTTGTTGTGGTGCCTCTCTGATCTATATTTATCTTTTTTTATACAAAGGTTAGATCCCTCTCAAAAATCCTTTTTACTAATAATAATAACCATAACACAATAACTTAATTTTTTAATAAAAACTGTATAATATGAAATATTATGAATGAAACTAATTATTATTTAAATGTTTCCTTATTTCACTATAAATTATATTAGTATTTGCACAAAAATGTTGAAAATATAACAAAATATTAAAAAATTCTTAACATGCAGGGTCAATATGTTGAAGCTAATTAGGCTGTCTTTTAACAAAAATAAGACCATCTTTTATTATTATTATTTTCTTTTACAATCAAAGGAGAGACAATTTGAAAATAATTTCCACAACTTTTTATAATTATGCAGCAAAGATTTCAAACACTAAAATGCATATACACAACCATATAAATTTAACTGCTATTTTTCTCTTATCTTGTATGTGCAAAGGCCTCCTTAATATGATGATATCACCCCTTTATTCTTCTCTGGTGCAACGTCCTCAAATTTTATTTTATTTTTTGTTGTTTTTCCCACTTTCCTCCTAGTTGAGCACTATATAACTCTAAAAAATATTCTATCAAATGCCTCCCTTCTGCGCGTCTCCTGGGCGTCTCTCTTCCTGACCAAGACGTCGTAATTTGAAAAGCAAACTCATATTTATTAAGAAATTCGAAACACACCTTTAGCCAATAAATTTATGTAGATTTAATCCAAGCCCAACTAGCTGATAAACCAATTATAATAGCATAACAAAATAACAATAAACCAAACACTTACAACAGAGACAAGCCAAAAAATATGCAATAATACTCTATATTATTTATGATATATCTGTTATAGTTTTTTTCCAGTCATAAAATAGTAAGGATGCAACTTATTAAATAGCTTGGAGCGCTTGGTTTAACTGGCTGTTCAAACAACAGTCTAAAAAAAGTTTTAACCATGCATTATTGGCTGCGCTATTATACTGCTAGTTAAAAATAATGTTTAACAACGGATTTAAAAAATAAATAAACTAGAAATAGAAGAGTCCCATGCGAAGATGAGGACTGCAGTCAACAGATATGGATAGCACGCGGTGAGGAAAGCATGCATTGGTGAGGACAACATGCATCAGTTATCAACATACTCCCCCTTGATGCTAAGAGGGCTCACAATCTGATCTCTGAGTGTTAAAAATTGATCTGTTGCAACTGCTTTTGTGAAGATATCTGCCAACTATTCTTTAGTATTGATGTATTTCAATTCTACTACCTTCATCTATACTAAATCTTGGATAAAATGATGCTTTAAATCAAAAAAAATTGTCCTACTATGATGAACTAGATTTTTGGCCAATTTAATAGCACTGATGTTATCACAAAAAATAACTGTGGGCTGAACTTGAATCTCTCCAATTTCTTCAAGAAGTTTTCTAAGCCATAGTGCTTGTGTCCCTGCTGAAGTGACTGCAACATACTCTGCTTCTGTAGAAGAAAGGGCAACTATACTTTGCTTCTTTGAGCTCCAAGTAATCAAACCAGAACCAAAAGAAAAACAATTCCCAGATGTTGACTTTCGGTCATCCAAACTACCTCCTCAATCAGAATCACTAAAACCAACAAGATTGAACCTTTTAGAAGTGTAGTAATGAATACCAAAATCTAGAGTGCCTTTCACATACCTCAAAATTCTCTTGGCTGCCTTCATATGTATTTATGATGGCTTTGTCATGTACCTTGAAATAAGTGAAACTGAATAAGCAATATCAGGTCTTGTATGAGTTAGAAACATTAAGCTTCCAACAATACTTCTATAAGTTGTCTCATCAACTCTTTCAGCACCATCATCTCTACACAACACAACTCCATGAGCAACTGGAGTGGAGACTGGTTTACAATTAGCCATATCAATTTTCTTCAACATATCTTTAGCATACCTTGTTTGACAAATAAAAATTTTATTCTCCCTTTGATAAACCTCCATTCCTAAAAAATATTTCATAAGGCCTAAATCTTTCATCTCAAATTCATTCACCATGAAAACTTTGAATTCATCCTTCATCATAGAACTGCTACCCATATACAACAAGTCATCAACATACAAACTTACAATTAGAATAGCATTACCTTCTTGTTTGTAGTAAAGGGTAGGTTCACTCTTACTTCTTTGAAAGCCATTCTCTTGAAAATATCCATCAATCCTAGCATACCATGCTCTTGGTGCTTGTTTGAGGCCATACAAAGCCTTCTTTAACTTGTAGACATGCTTTTCTTTTCCTTGTACTTCAAAACCTTGTGGCTGTTCCACATATACTTCTTCTTCTAAGTACCCATTCAAGAAGGCACTGTTCACATCCATATGATGGATGCTCCAATTCTTTTGAGCTGATAGTGAAATCAACATTCTAATGGTCTCTTGTCTTGCTACTAGTGCAAATGTCTCTTCATAATCAATGCCATACTTTTGTGTGAAGCCTTTAGCAACTAATCTTGCCTTATGCCTTTCAACACTTCCATCACTGTTACACTTAGTCTTGTAGACCCATTTGGTGCCAATCTTCTTCTTGTCATGTGGAAGCTTTGTAAGCTCCCAAGTGTCAATCCTGTGAATAGAATCCATCTCTTCTTGCATTGCTTGCATCCAAACCTCATTAGTATATGCATCTTCAAAACATGATGGTTCAAAATCAGCCTTGGTAAGTAAAGCAAAATTCAGTGTCTCACCTCTTGGATTTTCTTCATGTGCTTGATTTGAACTCCTTTGATAAATGTCACTCAATCTTCTTACCTTCCTTGCAGAACTAGGACTTGAATCTGGACTTACACTTGGAATTGAACAACTAGATGAGGGGTTACTTGGTGGATTTGTAGCACTTGGAACAAAAATATTAGTGGGCTGCCCATGATCAATATCATCCATAATAACTTCATTTAAAACAGATTTTGACTTTTCCATATGGCTTTTTTGATGACCATAAACTCCCCCTTCATCAAAAATCACATCTCTTGACACAATAAGCTTATTAGTGAGAGGATTATATAACTTGTAAGCCTTACTTTCCTCACTATATCCAACAAAAATACATGACTCACTTTTGGGATCTAACTTTTGCCTCTTTTGATCAGGAACATGAACATAGGCTAAGCAACCAAAAACTTTGAAATAATTAACATTTGGCTTTTTCTCATACCAGGCTTCATATGGAGTCATCCTATCAAGTGCACTAGTGGGACTCCGATTGAGAATATATACTGCTATAGCAACTGCATCTCCCCAAAAAGAATTACTTAATCCCTTTGTTTGTAGCATGCTTCGTGCCATATCCACCACTGTACGATTCTTCCTTTCAGCTACACCATTTTGTTGTGGTGTGTATGCAGTGGTGAGTTTTCTTCTAATGCCATGCATATCACAATAACCTTGAAATGCTTTTGAACAAAATTCTCCTCCACGATCAGTCCTTAAGCATTTGATTTTGCACTCTTTGTCATTTTCTACAAGGGCTCTAAACCTCTTGAATGTCTCAAGAGCTTCACCTTTGGTCTTCAAAAAATAAACCCAACACTATCATGAGTAATCATCAATAAAAGTAATGAAATGTGATGACTTACCCAAACTCTTTGTCTGCATAGGACCACAAATGTCTAAATGAACTAACTGGAGTGGATAATGGGCCCTCCATGCATTGCCTTTTGGAAATTTCTCTCTTGCATGTTTTCCTTTAGCACATCCTTCACAAACTTCCTTGTGCTCTTCAACCTTAGGCAAACTAGAAACTAATGCTTTTGATGTTAGAATCTTCAAACTATGAAAATTTAAATGCCAATACCCGAGATGCCACAACCAACTTGTATCCTCATATGCCATATTGACAAGGTTCTTGTTATGTTCACCAAACTTCAATGGAAACATCCTATTCTTTGTCATAGGCACCACTGTTACCACCCTGTTTCCTTGATTCTTATCATAAATTATACATTGTTGATTTTCAAATACAACTTTATAATTCTTCTCACATAATTGTCCAACACTTAACAAATTATGCTTTAACTTTGGAGTGTAATAAATGTCTTTAACACTCTTCATACCTTCTTTTGTATGGACTTCCATAGCTCCTTTTGCAGCAACCTCCAATGATTTGTCATCACCAAGCTTGATCTTGGATTTAAAACTTTCATCCATTATAGAAAAAAGTTTTTCATTCCCTGACATGTGGTTAGAACATCCCGAATCTAAATACCAAACATCTTTAGAAACATTTTCAGCTTTGTCATAAGATAAAAATAAATTATCTGGAGGATTCTCATCACCTTCTTGAGCATAATGAATGCTTTTACCATTATTACCTTCTTTTAATCTACACTCATAATTAAAGTGGCCATACCTGTTACAATGATAACACTGAATATTTCTTTTATCAAATCGGCCTCTACCTCTTCCTCTGAAACCACCTCTTCCTCAGAAACCACCTCTGCCTCTATTTCCTCTTGAGTAATTCTGATTTTGACCTCTACCTTGGCCTTGATTACTTTTGATGCTACTATTGGCATCTTCATTCTTTGTGATTTGTAATTTGGAGGAAAAAGCTTTCTCTTCGCTTTCTCCAAATGAATCTCTCAATCTTTCTTCATGAGACATCAAAGATCCAACTAGATGATCAAATTGAAGGGTAGACAAATTATTGCTTTCTTCTCTGATTATGGCAACATGGTTCCACCTTGGTGTGAGAGACCTCACCACCTTTTTGATTACAACCTCATTGTTCACAATTTCACCAAGTGTAGCCATCTTATTGACCACATCTTTTACTCTGACACAATAGGTACTCACACTTTCAGCTTCTTGCATCTTTAAATTCTCAAATTCTCTCTTCAATGTCTGTAACTTGACAACTTCGACTTGATGACTACCTTGGTAAGCTTCTTTTAGAGTCTTCCAAGCATCCTCTGTTGTCTTTGCTCCTGCAATTCATGGAAATAAGCTCTTATCTAGCACTATTTGAATATGAAATAAGTCTTGAGCATTCTTCTTCTTAGCCTCCTTCTTAGCTATTTTATCATTTGCTGTGAGGGCATTCCAATCAACTGGCTCTGCATAACCTGATTCAATAATCTCCCACAAATCTTTTCCTATCAAAAAAGTCATCATTTTGATACACCAATAATCATACTCATTTCCATCAAATTCTGGAATGGGCAAGGAGTTAGAATTTAACATGATAATTTTTTTGGCAAAATTCCAACTACTAAATCTTTAACCCAAAAGAAAAATCCTGCTCTAATACCAAATGTAGATTTAATCCAAGTCCAACTAGCTGATAAACCAATTATAACAGCGTAACAAAATAACAGTAAACCAAACACTTACATCAGAGACAAGCCAAAAAATATGCAATAATACTCTGTATTATTTCTGATATATCTATTATAGTTTTTTTCCAGTCATAAAATAGTAAGGATGCAACTTATTAAATAGCTTGGAGCACTTGGTTTAACTGGCTATTCAAACAACAGTCTAAAAAAAGTTTTAAACATGCATTATTGGCTGCGTTATTATACTGCTAGTTAAAAACAATGTTTAACAACAGATTTAAAAAATAAATAAACTAGAAATAGAAGAGTCCCATGTGAAGATGAGGACTGCAGTCAATAGATATGGATAGCACGCGGTGAGGAAAGCATGCATTGGTGAGGACAGCATGCATCAGTTATCAACAATTTTGTTGGCTGAATATTTCCAACTTTTTAACAGTCTTTCCTTGATATTAATGTAAATTCGGTAGGGAAGAAGTTCATTCCAGTATTTGTTCTTTGTATTTATTTGAAGTTTCAAGACTCATCTTAATTGCAAATAAAAGAATGTGAGTTGCGTAAGTTTGTTTGTCGTGGGTAATAAATGGTATGTCATAAAATTCTCAAGAATCTCAAAATATTAATGTTAGATGATAACAAAGTCCTATGTTTTAAATAAGTTAAAAAGGAAGAATAAAATAAATATCAAGTTAATGTGGAAATCATCCATTTAGTAGTTAGCAGTCTCATTCGACATGACACATAAATAATCGCATGGTTTGGTTAAGACAACTACTTCGAAGCTGTAAAAAGAACATGTGTTTTTTTGCCACTAAGGCATAAGAAGAATAGGTAAACATAGAATACAATAATCTTAAGTGTAACCATTCAACGCAAAATTAGTATAAAAAATCATTTTATTATTAATATTATAAGCTTATATGAGCATTTTCCCTAATTAGGGCCAAAAATAATAGAATTACAGTAGTTACTGTAAAGGTGAAATAATGGAACCTCCTACTTCGGTTGGTGCCTAATTCACGTTGAGAAGCAAAAAAGCCTACACAAGAACTTAATGACAATTGGAGAATGGTACAAACATGGCATAGAGACAAAAAAGAAGGATTTACAACCAAGGGTAAGTAATAGAGTGCCTTTTATATAAGAAACACTTGTGTCAAATTTTATGGCAAAAGAAGCGAAAGAGTCTTCGCATGTTGTGCCACAAAAAGGTTTCTCCACATTTTATTTCGCATGCACAAAGGGATTGAAAAAAGTGAAAACAAGAAGGTTTATTGTGCTTGACACTTGGCATTTACTAACATGCAAAACAAGTAACCAAAAAGGTAAGATCTCAGTTAGACTATCTATCTATCATTGAGGGTGTTAAGAATATCCGAGTTCATAGTTCACTATCAATAATAGTTTTTAAACATGTCTACAACAAATTCTCTCTCTTATCCTTTGACATCACATATATCCATCTTTCCTCAATGATATCTTCCCTATTTTTTAGGATAAAAAACTTGTGTTGTAAACACACACCTTGCAAAACTCGTTAATGAGATTAATAATAACTCATTTCAATATATACATCAAATAAGTTTAAAAAAATATAAAAAATGAGAGTGGGTCAATTCATTTAGCACTAAACACTATAAGCATACCTTTACTATTTGGTGTTATTAAAATGAATAAAGTAATATTCAAGTTGACACTACACAATATAAGCAAATCAATAGTTTCAAATCCACTTGGCATTAATATTCATAAGCAAGTTACATTTGTTTGATACTTATCTAACGAAACAATTAAATTTTAATTTGGTGTTAAATCATAATAATTATGCAATTTAGTGATGCTTTAATAACCATGTCAACTCCTACTTGACATTTAATCAATTATATATATTTAACATTAAATTAGATAAACACATCAATTCCTTTTGATGTTCAAAAGCATTTAAATTATGTTTGATATTAGCATGAATAGTCAAAACAACATAATATCTTGAATAATAAAAGACAGCTCTATCTAACCATTCCATTTGTTTAGAGCACAAAACAACAGTTAAATGAGAAATTTATATAGCATGATTGTCTCAACTACATAAGTCCACATGGCATGCCATGCCAACACAAAACAATTAAGTAGTCTATAAATAAAAACATGGTGTGTCAATTAACCTATTATGGTTACTATTAGATGTTAGTATTATATTCATATTCATATTCATATTCATATTCATATTCATATCAATATCTACGTACACAATGCCATAGATAAGATGAAGATGAATTTAGGAGGAGATGAGCTAATAATTACTTGAGTAGTGTGTATGTAACAAGATGTGGTGGCTCCACTATTGTAACATAAATAATAGTCAATAACTTAAGGACAATATCGATAACTTGAATCAACAAGTGGATGAGTTGAAGACACTCTCTCATATTGAATTCAAAAACATTCATCTAGAGCACTATAATCTACATTTTATTCAAATGGCTCAAGCTAATGAGTTTTCATGTCTTTAAGTGCGTCTTTTAGGTCTACCATCCACAAATAATTTTCTCACTATATAGAAGAATATGAATAATTGAATTCTATCATCTTGACTCTCAAGTGAAGATTATATGCACATGATTTGTCTTGAAATACTTGACTCTTTTCCCATATTGTAGCAAAGGAGAGATGTTGTTGAAGTATGTGTACCGTGGTAATAATGTTAGAGCTCAATCCACATTCTAATACTTAGCAACACTTTCCAAATGGGTATGTATAAGGTCTTATAGTTATATTGTTATAGTTATATTATTATGCAATATAAGATAATATAATATATTAATGTCTACGAAAGGACAAAATTGGTTCATGGGATTGAAAAAGTAGAATGTTAAGGAATAGGGAGCGTTAGAGTAACTCCAGCAAACCCAAAAGTTAAAAAGTATATGCATCCAAAAACAATATGAAAACAAATCATAACCTTTGATGGGTCACTGATCACACTATATCTACAATCTTGTTAAGCGGTCACTTCCTACTTAATCTTGAAGAAGAAATAAGGTGAAAAAAGAAGTAATTTTTTGGGTGCATATTATCATAGAAGTAAAGACTATATACAAAAAATATTTTAAAAATTTATCAATTACTGATGCTTTTTCATTTGCAGGAACCCATCAAGTCTCAATCTCTCTAAGTGCATGCCTTAAAGGGTGCATCGAGAAAGGGGTGGGGAGACCATTAGTGTTTTATAGGATTATTGTTCCCTATACCATGACTTAAAACCAACACAAGTCCCCCTGTTCATTTCCCTAAGCTTTGACACCTCCCTTACACACTCTTCTAAGTAATTCACCACCTCAAAGAGCCCCTACTTAAGCCAAAACCTATTTCTATCATCTTTCAAACACAGTTGAAAGGGCCATCCCTGTTCTGAGAAATGAGCATGCTACGAGACTAAGTTGGCCCAACCGACTTAGTTTGAGACCTAAATGCTTTATTTTATAAATAACTAGGTTGATTGGGCCGACTATGTTGGTTAAAACTTTGGAAGGGTTTAGGGTTATATCTAGATATATAAACACATCTTTCACCCCATTTCATTGAGAGAGAGATAGAGATAATCATTTATTTTTGCTTCTTTACAATCTGCTCTTCCACCATTCTACTTGAGGAATCATTGCTTAGAGTTTACACTTGGAGAGATGAATCTTGTCTTGTGGAAATGTCTTAGATGCATAGGATAAGTCTTATAGCCTAGATCTGACCTATCTTTGTGATCCTTATGAACCAAAACATTCTCTTTCAAAACACCATTGTCCAAGGGAAATATTGAGCCTTGATGGGTTCCTCTTCAAGCTAAGTATTCTTAACTCTTACTCCTCTATTTTGGTAGATAGAAGTAACATAAATCATGGCTTATAAATATATTTCTCTCTTCATGCATTAGGATTACCTCTGCATTAACTTGAGTAGAGTTCTTATTTGAATGTTTACTTTTATGTTTATTATCCCCCATTTGCGCTACAAGCTTTGGTGAGTACTAGATTAGATGTACTTTACTTTGTTAGAAATCATAGGACCTAACTAGGGTTATTATGTGGTATTGCTCGACTAGAGGCTTTGGAACCCTTTCTAGTGATATTATGTGGTAAGAGACCCCTTAGTTAGGTATAGCATATCCATATTGGCCATGGTTGTGATTGTCTAAATGTACCAATAAGCAGAAGGGCTAGTTTGATTTATCTTATTTGAGCTAGGATTGATTTGTAGATTAGCTTCACTTTCCCTTATATACAAAGCCTTTGACTAAATGTTTGTGCATATCGAACATCTCTTGAAATAATAGATCTCAACATTTCTAATCCTCATAAACCATAAAAAATTGGAGAGAGTTATAAGAGTCCCTAAAGAGACAAAAGAATCACACCTTGATCTCATAATAAAGAGAACATCTGAACACAAAATTATTTTTGGTGAAGTGTAGTGATGTAGTTTTCTCTATATGGTTATAATCTATGAATGAATTTATAAAGAATATAATATGTATGGTGGGATTTGAAGCTTTGCTTGTTTATTAAAATATGTAGTTGAAAGAGGGCCCATCTGATGATGATTTTTTCCAGCGCAACCATGGAGTCTTCTTTGTTGAGGGTGTTGTTTCTTCCCCTTCTCTCTCTTCTAACCCTTTTGAGTTATTTTCTTGAGAAGGTGGTGGAGGAGGAGAAATCTTGTCCTAAGGGGGATTTGGGCTCTCTACTTTCAAATTTTGATGGTCGTAAAGATGGAAAGTTGGTTGAAGGTATTTTGGAGGATCAGAGAGCTTCTCCAAGGTTCTATACCCCAACCCCTCCTAGCTCTAGTGGTGGGAAACCAAACGTTGATCTAGGTGTGTCAAAAAAATGTAGAGGCTGAAGATATGAGGTGGAAAGATTGAGACAAGAAGCAAAAGAATTAATTAGAGATGGATGCCAGAGGACATTGGAGGAGTTCCCTTCCATGAGAAGGCTGATTTTTGCCTGCAGATGAATAATTTCCTCTTGTTGCTTCTTGGGTTTGTTTAATTTATTTTGATGAGATGTGTCATCCTAAGTTATTTTGGAAGTGTTCCCCATTATTTATTATTAATACTACCTTTTTCTAACTAGTTTCAACATTTTTGCTAATTTGTCTTCTTTTGTATTTTTTGGTAGGTGTTTTGTTAGGCATTATATTCGTTATTATTTTAGAATGGTTTTTTCTTGGGGTCGTGTTTTTTGGGGGATTAAGCCCCCTGTCATGTCCCAACACTGGTTTGAAGCTTTGGTCTTTGTAAAAGTACCCCCTAATGGTTCATAACTTTGCTCAAAAGTGTTTTCCCTTATAAAAGTAAATAGTACAAATATATCCTTTTTACTAGCCATTTTTGTAATTAATTTGATTTGAATTTCATACCATTCATATTACTATTATTAAATGAAACTTTAAATAAGCCCTTCAACATGCATACCTAAGGGAAAACACAACAATTCAAAAAGTATATATTAAGTATTTTTTAGAGTTGTGGGAAGTTTTAAAGCCACATAAAAGGCAAACTTACTATGAGGGAATATCCTTAAGCCACAAAAAAGAATAGGGAATGCTGCACAAGTAAACATACTCATCCATAACTAATCAACTATTATATTAGGAAGACAATTTCCACTATGACTTCACTTCTTTATCATAAGGTCACGAAGGATTTAGAAGGAATCATCAAACAAGTGATCACATATTCAGTTTTGTTACTATTTTTGAGGAAGCAAAGGCTAACAAATGTAAGGGATATTTATGTTTTGTATATTTTCATAAGACATTTGATATAGTGCCAAGGCATCCTTTGGTTTAGAGGTTTAAAGACTTGGATCTTTCAACATTAATAATTTCTTTAGTAATGACCTTATATAAGGCAATTTTTGGGCATATTCATAAAATAATGGGAACTACATATAGCATTCATAGTACCATAGGTGTGAAACTTGTATAATATCTTAAATATATCCATATGAAAAATCCCAAGAGATATCAATCTCAATGCATTTATCTTGAATTTTTCACATACTACAATCATTAATAAGTGCATTGCCTTCTTCACAAAATTTCTACTGATTGATTGTGGATCATCTCAATCTAACCACACCAATGTGTCGAGTTGAAAACATATTTCAAAGAAAAAAAAAGTGGCTCCAAACTCTATTGTATGGCCAAGATATTATGATTTTTCGATTGACTTCTCTAAGAAAAAAGGAAAAAAAAACTAAGTTATAGTGAAATGGACATCAAATTTAAGGTTATTGGACATCAAATTTAAGGTTAGAATTAAAAGTGAACATACTCATAGACATTACAACCCATGACCAACCCCCTCTCAATTGCCATTATATAATGACTCTTGGCATAACAAGGTTACCCACTCTCACCTACACTCTTTGGGCTCTATATTGATGAATTAGAGGATTTTATTTCTAAAAATTTGGGTGACATGAGTCACCATAGTCTCTTTGGGTTTTGTATTTGTATTTTATTATTTTTAGATGACATAATTTTGATTTCACACTCAATTATATGACTTTAAAATCAACTTGATGTGTTGAGAAAACTTTGTGACAAAAATGGCCTTGAAGTAAATCTTTTAAAGACAAAAAATTCACAACATTCAATGTAACCAAGAAAGTATCATCTACAATCAATTTGATAAACAAAGCACAATGGGTCGAGGTGGTGCTCTCTTACACCTACTTCACTCAAATTTTTTCTAGACTGCCTTATAGCCTTGTCCCTGCAATAGAAGAAAGACTTAGCAAAATATTTACAACATAAACATCTTTGGAAAGACAATGTTTTTAGCTTCAATTTCAAGATACCCGAACAAATATTCAACTTTTTCATACATTAATTACTCCCACATTATTATATGTATATGAGGTTTGAGGGTCCATACTTGAGACAAAATGAATTCAAATGTATAGAAAGAGTTTTCATCCATGTTATCAAAGAATATTAGAGCCAACAAAATGGTTCCTCACTCAATTATTCTTGTAAAGTTCAGGGTATGTCCTCTATTTACCTCTTTAGTTTTCTATATTATAACTATGCTACACAAACTTATATCCATGGTATATTTTTTCTTTGGTCAGAATCCCTGTATTTGTATTTGACACTCCAATCTTTCATGCAACTTGCCAAACAAAGATACAAATCTTGTTGGTATGCAAGAGTTATGGCTCTCCTCCAAAAGTTGGATATTGATAAAGAGAATCTTCCTTCTCAGGGTTTTCTCTTTTAATTCTCCTTAGCTCACTAAATAAGAAATCAACATAGGTATTTGTAAAGAGATCATTAATGCTTATTTGTAAGTTACATGGATAAATCCAAAAGAGCGTTTGAAACCAATCTTCATTATTTTTAATTTCATTCGTTCTTCTATGATGATCGAATATGAATTCCCGAGTACATGAAGATGTTGCCTTCCTACTTAAGGTTCACTTTAGCTCAGTTTCAGGATTGTTCTCATCAATTGCAGATGGAATCTAATGATGACCTCCCACATGAAGAGCATATATGCCAATTGTGTTTTTTAGAACCTGAAAGTGAGGGAGCATTTTATATTCAAGTGCCTTATCTACTATGATATTCATGGAAGATACCATTGTCTTTTTAGAGATTCCTATGGATCCATGAAGACTTTCATTCAGTATGAAGACCAAAGATGTTTAACATTGTTTATCTGTGAGACACTTCAATTTTGACAGAGAACACTCAAATTGAAGTCTTTACATACAAATAATTCCAAGAATATTAGTTCTTATTTCCAAACAATGGGCTTCAAGTACCACGAGATACCACATATCTAGAGAGCATGGTCTAGTTCTGTAAAGCAACATACATTTTATTAGTTTCAAGATCTTTTGCCTTCAAATATTAAAATCATTATTTCAAATTATTTTTTACTCAAAACTTTCTTTTATTTCTCTATATATCTTTTGGAGAAGCATTTGGTACACCCTCTATGTACTAGATTCATGTTATTTCTTTTTCAATCCTAATAGACATTAATATCCAAATTAAATAAAATAGGAATCATGGTATATGAAGCATGTATGTTACGGCATAGCAGTGCCTTCCACCTAATATATAATTAAATTTTTATATAAAAATAAAAATTAGACATAATTTATTTTAAAATTGTAAAAGTAATTTCGGAACACATAACTTAAACAATATTTCATGTAAGATAATTGTACAAAGGTATTTTATGTGAAATAATTTTACATTTTTTTTTCTTGTCTACTCTTTCATGGGGTGATCTTAGGCTAAGAACCAAGGTCCAAGAGGTATCTATTATGCCAAATTCACTCTAGACATGAACTCAATCTCATCCCTTAAATCGTGACAAATCTTTACAAACATTAAAAATTTGATCCTTGGTAAACTCTTTGTAAACCAAACATCTTTACCGATTAAATCAATAACCATTTACAATTTTACATTTTTAAAAACTTTTTATAACAAAATTCATTCATTTATTTATTTATTTTTTAATTAAGTTGCAAGAATCAAAATAACTCCAGTAACCTCATTCTCAATCGTAGGAAACGGCATAGATACAGTAAGAGTTCTCACCAAACATTTTTGCTTGTTCCAAGTTCGCAAGAAACAGCCGTTGTACGCCTTTATGTTTGCAATAAAGCCAACTGAAAGCACACGTTATCACTTTATGAAGCCCTTAAATTCAAAGTAAGGTAATTAGGTGATCAGATTCTTGTAAGTACTCAATATAAACCGTACCCTTACCACTCCCAGAGCCACAATGCAGAACGTATTCACTGTAAAGAATATGATTGGTAGTTGTTCTAGAGGTACAAGTTACCTATGGAGGGGTGTGACTTGATGATCCGGGAAAGTGAGATTTTGTAAAGGAAACAGTGTAAATTGATAGGATACCTTGCACGAAATCAATGCCTAGTATCTCGTCTTCTGTATACGAAATTTTAAATAATAGTAATATAATATTTTTAATTAAAAATAATTGAAAAATAAATAAATAAATATGTTACTTTATATAACATGGCAATGAGTTATACATCAACGATCGAAAATCCGTCAAAAACTATTTGTTTAAGGTAGATGCTCTGACCCGAATAATCGCCAAATTTTTACAGGAATATCCTTACCCGGTGGCAATAAAAACATTCGAATATAGAATTTTTTTACCCAGATAACGAACAAATGCTGTTGCATTATTGTAGTGGGGGGCGTCAGCAGGTCACGGACGCTCCTTTCCTTTTCAGCACTAAACCCGCAACAAATATCTTAATACCGATATTAATATCACCGTTTCAAGGCAGTTCGATGGCAATTCCGGATCGGATCTTGTCACAGTTTTAACCTAGAGTCAGAAAAACCGTTCAACGGGCTCCTGGCCCTTTATCTAGAGCTCCGGGCCCTGTGACGGTGAGGGATATTAATGTTTATTCAAGGCAAACACCTACGAAGCGAAAACACACATAATTTTCCGCAAAAGTCGGACTGTGATCTGACCGTTGATGCGGTGTAGAGAGGGATCGTAACTGTCTTTGGCAGCTTGGGGTAGCTGAAGCCGGAAGAGGAGAGGACCCTGATGGTCTGCTAAAGTAGATGGCTAATAATGGATGGGGCCCGGTAGGGAGAAAACTATAACTCGATTGAAGAAGACGCGTGTGTGACTGAATAATCCAAAAATGTTGATAGCATTCGAGGCCATGTGCAAGCTCTGATGGTTTGTCGTCTTGTCATATTGTTGCTTTATCGGTTTGCTCATCACCATAAGTGGCGACCCGGCTTAGAAGAAACCAAGCGCGGTTTCAGTGTTTTTTAGTGCACGGGTGTGTGTGTGTTATGGAAGACTAAGAGTGAAGTTTGGAAAGAGGGTAGGGAGAAAGAAATGGGGTTAGAGATGCAGAAATGGCTGAGGATTGTGCAGTTTTTAAGCTGTTTGGTTGCTGTGTTCTCTGCTATGAGCAGCGATGGGGAAACGAAAACGTATATTGTGCATGTGGCCAAGTCGCAGATGCCTGCCTCGTTTTTGAGTCATGAAAACTGGTATGCTTCTGCTGTTCAGTCCGTAACTGGAGTGGAAGACCAGGCGGCTGTTTTGTATAACTACGAGGACGCCTTCCATGGATTTGCTACGCGTTTGAATGCCGCGCAGGCCGAGGCGCTGGAGAAAATGGATGGGATCCTTGGGATTTATCCTGAGACGGTGTACGAGCTGCACACGACACGCAGCCCGGCGTTCCTAGGGTTAGATGAGGTCGAGTCGCTGTGGCCGGAGGGGGCTAATTTTGGGAACGACGTGGTGGTCGGCGTGCTGGACACGGGCATATGGCCCGAGAGCAAGAGCTTCAGCGACAAAGAAATGGGACCCGTGCCGGTTCACTGGAAGGGGGCCTGCGAGACAGGAACGGATTTCAAGCTCTCCCACTGTAATAAAAAAATTGTCGGTGCGCGGTTTTTCGCCCGGGGGTACGAGGCCGCGGTTGGGCCGATTAACGAAACGGCAGAGTACAGGTCCCCGAGGGATCAAGACGGGCACGGGACGCACACGGCATCGACAGCCGTCGGGTCGGATGTCTCCGACGCGAATTTGCTCGGCTACGCCAACGGAACCGCCAGGGGGATGGCGCCCAAGGCGAGGATAGCCGCGTACAAGGTTTGCTGGGTCGGTGGGTGTTTCAGTTCGGATATTCTGGCGGCCATAGACAAGGCCGTGGCGGATGGAGTGAATGTTCTTTCCATGTCTCTCGGCGGCGGGATCGCGCCTTATTTTAGAGACAGCATTTCGCTGGGGTCGTTCGGCGCGATGCAGAGAGGCGTTTTCGTGTCTTGCTCTGCGGGAAATAGCGGCCCTGATCCGGTGAGCTTGTCCAACGTTGCGCCGTGGATTGCGACCGTCGGGGCGAGCACCATGGACCGGGACTTCCCCGCAGCTATTGAGCTCGGTAATGGGGTGATTTACGGCGGCGTATCGCTCTACCACGGGAGGCGGGTGCTGGGGACCCGGGTGCCGTTGATATATGAGGGCTCCAACTCCAGCACGAGTGGCGGGAGCCCGATGAATCTGTGTCTCACGGGCACTCTGGATCCCAAGACGGTGGCTGGTAAGATCGTTGTCTGCGACCGGGGGATCACCGCCCGGGTGGCGAAAGGCGCGGTCGTGAAAGCGGCGGGTGGAGCTGGCATGATACTGGCCAACACAGAAACGAACGGGGAAGAGCTCGTGGCGGACTGTCACCTCCTCCCGGCCTCCGCTGTCGGAGACAAGACGGGGGAAGCCATCAAGAAGTATATAAAATCCACCCCCAACCCAACCGCCACGATCCATTTCAGAGGCACCGTTCTCGGCGTCAAGCCCTCGCCTGTCGTAGCCGCGTTTAGCTCCCGGGGGCCCAACATCGTCAACCCGGAGATACTCAAGCCGGACGTGATAGCACCCGGGGTGAACATCCTTGCCGCCTGGAGCGGCTTCCAGGGCCCGACGGGACTCAGCAACGACCCGCGCCGGGTGAAGTTCAACATCATCTCCGGCACTTCCATGTCCTGCCCGCATGTCAGCGGCATAGCAGCGCTGCTAAAAGGCGCCCACCCGGAATGGAGCCCGGCGGCCATCAAATCCGCCCTCATGACCACTGCTTACACAGTCGACAACACCGGCAAGACCCTCGAGGACGCCGCGACCGCCAACTTCTCCACCGCCTTCGACCACGGATCGGGCCACGTCGACCCGCGGAAGGCCCTCAACCCGGGGCTCGTCTACGATATCGCCGTCGACGACTACATCGAGTTCCTCTGCAGTCTGAAATACACGCAGGCTCAAATCAACAGCATGACAAAAACAAACGCCACCTGCCGCAATGCATTCCGCAGCCCGGGCGATCTCAACTACCCGTCTATCTCCGCGCTCTTTCTCGTCCCCGCCAACTCGACGACCGACATCGTGGTCAAGTACACCAGAACCCTCACCAACGTCGGCCCGGCCGGGTCGAAATACAACGTCACCACTGCGCATTCGTCGACGGAAGTGAGCACAGTCGTGGAACCCCAGACCCTCTACTTCGCAAAGACCGGGGACAAGCAAACGTACACCGTTACTTTCACCGGCAAACCGTTGCCCCTTGTACCGGACATTTTGCTGGCCACCTTCGGGTCGCTGACGTGGAGCGACGGCGTCCATACCGTTCGTAGCCCCATTGCCTTCAGCTGGCAATCAGTAGACTCTGCCCTTTAAGCAATTGTCCGTTGCAAATGTACGCCTTTTAAGCTCAGTCTATAAGTATGAATTAAGCATTTTCAATTTTCAACTTTCCTTTAAACCTGCTTGTGTTACTAGTAGGTCGTCACTAGATCACTGTATCTCATGATCTTGGCTTTAAACCTTTCTCCCTTTCCATGGCTGCTTGTCGTTACAAACTGTTAAAAGATGAGGAAAAATTCTCACAGTTCAGAGGATCGATTATGCAAGCGTTGTTTTGTTGTGATTGTTCTTGTGAAATACGATCTTTTTTTTTTTTTTCTTGCTTTTGTTTGGAAAAAGTGCATATACATTCTTGAAACATAGCAGGAGCGGCATTTTTTTCAGAATTTGCTATGGATTAAACGGTTCTATGCTATAACAGAATTAACAGTAAACAAAGAAGCACACTAGTCTGTCGTTTGACGGCGGACGTTTGTTTGTAGTGTGTTTTGCTGTCAGTGCATGTGAAATTGTCTGTATGGGCCTTTGACAGTATAGGGTTTACATATCTTGCGGGATTCTTTAGTTAAAGTCGAGGAAGATTGATCCGTCCACTGAAAATGTTCGGAAAACGTCCCCATTCTTGAGCAATTTTTGATTACGCAGATGAAATGCCATTAACAGCGATTAAAAGGTGGGTACCAGTCCTCTTTCAGGATTTGTTGGGGCAGGGAAATTCAACGAGTTTTGTTTACTGCTGTGACGTAAGTCATTTTGAACGAAAACCCTGAAAACTCCGTTTCTTTTTTGAGCAACCCCCCTCTCACAAGTGGACGACAAACAGATAATGATAGTGAATATATATTTTAAATTAAAACAGGTCTCTTCACATGTGAACAAACTCATTCTCAATCTTTAATGCGGGTCTCTTTATGAATGATACTTTTAGATTTTATATCATGTCACGATGTAATTTATTACTTTACAATATTATTAGATAAAAGTATAGATAAAATCATTTAATGCTGGTCTCCTTATGAACGATGTTTATATATCTTATGTCTTCAATGTCATAATATGATTAGATAAATTACGAAATATTTTACAGATGTATATGTAGATATGTATATCATCTTAATGTTATGATGTGATTGATTATTGTATAATATTATTAGATATAAAAGTTAAATAATTATTAATAATTTTTCAAATATATATTAATAATATATTACGACAAGTGTTAATATCGTTTACTCATGTAATTTTATTAAACTATTGGGCCCTTTTAATTATTCACACCTTTTCCTTATTTTAAAAACTTCATCACCCCCACCCAGAAACCACTAACAAAAACTCCATATAAAAAACCAATTGCCTATGGTAGAGAATTGTTAGTCTTTTTATTAAAAAAGATCATCAAAACTCCATATTAACAACCAAACAACCAATTGCATCAAGTAGAGAATTGTTAATCTTTTATCATCATGACATGTAGCATGTTCACAATTTTAAACTCAATACAGTTCCAAGGCTAACCAATATCTTAATGGTACGGGTTCCTACAATAGAGCATCCTTGAGACAATCTAACACCCTCTCTACAACCAAAATTTCTTGTTACACCCCATTTCATCACTGAAATGAACGAAGTGAATGATTTGGCTTTCTTCCTAACAAAGGGATCATCAAAGCAAAGGATTTGGCCTTTGTTCCATCATCTTTCTTCTTTACAAAAAGATTATCATCTTAAAGGATTTGGCTTTCTTCCTTACAAACGAGTCATCATCTTTCTTCGCTATAAAAGGATCATCATCTTAAAGGTCAAGAAGAAGAATAACAAATAGAATAATGTTGAGCACTTCAACCAATTTTATCTTCAAAAGAACCACCTCAAGAGGATAATTCAATTATCACGGCCAACATCTCAAACTTAAAGTGTATTTTCTTCGGTTTTGATGGCTTGAAGAATAAAATCCTTTGTAATTGTTTCAAAACCCTTCAAAGCTATAAACTACCTTGAAATACTTGTGAATGGGAAAGAACTCTTATGAGGTTTGTTAGTTCGTCATTTTGCCATTCTCTTTAGCAAGAAGCATAGATTTGATTTGATTTTAATATATATATATATATATATATTGTTTTAAAAGGTCATGCATTTATTGCACTGCACTTGTGCTTCCACTGCCTTTTAGATAGATAATCCTTTTTAATGTCTTCATCTTCGAGACAAGCAACTTTTGTAGCAATTATTTTCGAAAGAGTTGTGGAATGCAATGGTGCCAAACTGAGTAAGGAAATTAGTCTTTAAGGTCTTTCATGGAGTAATGACCATACCCCTTGAATGCCTCCTTGATGTTGTTTTAGAATGCACGGAGTTTGATAAAGCTTGTAACTACTATGAATGATTTACTCTTGTTGCCTATTTTGTTGGTTAGGATCTTGTTGAAAGTCCTTTTAAATCATGGATTCACAACACTCGATCAATCCACCATGGTGTTAAGCTTGAGGGAGTCTATAATTTGACCAAGGTTTTTTTCTTGTTAATGTTTAATTAAACCTAGAGATTTGTCTTGCCATTGTTGCACATGGACTTGGTCTATCCTTAACTCCATGGTAGTCTTCTCTTATTGGAATCGAAACTTCGTCATCTTGGAGCAAGCCCAATTGAAAATCCTAGGTTGGATAGGGTTTCCTGGCTTCCCCTTATCCTTGTGGAATTTTGTCCATTTGTTGATTAAAAACCCACGAGGTGTTACATAGGGTCTGAACATTTTTTTCTTTCAGTGAAACGCTTGAAATATGTTTGCGTGGAAGTGGATCTCACCAAAGATGTCTAGGAGACCATTGACATCCAAATTGGCGATAAATGTCGTAGAGGGACCTTTGTATCAACATGCACAATCCCTGCTTTCAATGCTAGGGCATGGCCCAAAAAAATTGAAGTGCTCATTGATGGCCAACTCTTAGGCAACCCTATAGTTTTAAACTCCCCTGAGTGACTAAGAATTTTCAAATGTCTTCGGACGAATGGACCATTATTACAAAGAAGGTCCATCAACAATCATGCAATACAAGCAAGGCCAAAGTTGTATACAAACCTAGTGGCCACAAAGCAATCATCTCTTACCACCCAACAAACAATAGCTTCCCCTATTATTCACACTGCACAAGCGTCAATTTGTTTCTCTGGTTTTCACAACCAAACAATGATCTCCCAAATGTTACAACCTGCTCATGAGGTGAAGTAGCTAGAAATGACAAACCAAATTGTCATGTTGGACCATAAATCTTTTTACTGTAGAGATGATAGTCCATCTCTGCCACCTAAAGATTGCGATTATGAGCAAGAAAGCGATGGGCTTTTCACATGAGTGATTTCATGCAAAGAAACCATCAATCATACTTGTCAAACATTTTTTTTGTTTTTGCTGAGGAGGACATGGAAACTACTATACAAGGAAAAGTTAATTAATGTTAGTGTACTCATGGAATGTACAAGGGAGCACTGACACAATTTGAGAATTCATTTTAAGGGATATGTGTCAGTGGTTTGTTAACATGAAAATTCTTTGCTCGCAAGAATTTAAGGTCTTGGATTTTCTCTCTCCTTTGCCGTAAGAACGATCTGGCTGGGTGTTATTTGTCAAATGTTTGCACATGAGAATGGACGCGGGGGTGTGGTATCATTAATTTCTCTGTCTCTTTCACCCAATATGCTTTCTTGGGGATTGAACACCACTCAGCGGTTGGTGTGGCTTTGACTTTAATTACTGCTTTCTTGGCATTGTCAATATTTATGCCTCTGATGGGGTTGAAAGGATGGCTTTTTGGCATTGGCTTGCTAACTCATTACTGGATGCCAATTGGATCCTTTGTGGTGAATTTAACATGATTTAATCACATGTTGACAAGGAGAGGGTTCTCCCCACGCAGTGTTGTGTTGGCGAGAGAGGCATGGTTCGACATGCATAATAAGTTTGGTATCTTTGATCCCAACACCACCGCCACTTTCCTCCCACCTCACTGTGGTTTCACATGGTCTAATTTACGCTGAGGCTTTGATCGAGAGATGAAATGTTTAGATCTTGCTCTTATTATTGAACAAAAGTTTCTCTTTTGCCAATTATTTTGACTGCCCTATGGCAATCATTTTGGATGCATTGCTCTCAGACCACCTTCCCATCAAATATCAAGGTGAGTGGGTTATTTCTCAAGCCAAGATTACCAAATCTCAATTTTATCTTAATACTACCCACCTTCATCATCTAGGGACCCAGATACTCATTATTAGAGCATGGAATCTTGTTCCTAGGGCCTTTGGAACCTCTGGTTGGACTATGTCGGGATAACACCATCAATAAGAATGCAATGTTTCTTCGTATTTATGATCGACACGTTGATGCCTTTCGATGTAAAGCCCACACGACCTCACATTGTAAATTCAGTTGACTTTCATAGGGGTTGGAGCTATCTACCTTCAATGAAGCTCTTCAAAAACACTATGCCTTGTGGTGGCATAAGCTTAAAGTTGAAGAACACTACCCAACTCAAGAAGCTCAGGGTAGTGTTTGCATTCACTGGTTAAAAATCGAGGATAGGGCTTCAAAAGATTTTTTCGCTTTCCTTTGTTCTAGGTTAAACTGTTGACCATGTTAAATCCATTCAAGACGCTGTGTCTTGGCTTACACAGCGTCCAGATATCTTGAAAGCCTTTGTGACTCATTATTATGATGTGTTTGTGGCCCAACCATCCGCACTTGAGTAAGAATATGCTCTTAACAAGTGATTCTTGTAGAGAGGATTACAAAGAAAGTTAGTCAAACATTAGTCAAGAAATCATGAAAAATACATTAAAGACAACAAAACTTAACCTATCTATTCATGTGGGGTTTGTTAATGACAATGAAAGACATGAAAGAAAACAAGAAAGCTATACCTTCCCAAGTGAATCCACCATCCAAGAGTGGTTCATAAGCATGTTCTCCCCTTGATCAAGAGCTTGTCTTTGACAACAATGGTGGCCAAACTCTTCCAATGGCTCAAGAATTCTTTGCATAACTTAGGCTCAAAGTAGATGAAATCTCTAATCTAGCCTATCAAATAAAACTTGCTAATGAAACACAATGATCAATACAAAGGGTTGTGGAGACAATTTAACATTATAACATTGCACAAATCAAGCTTAAAAATGATGTTCATCGCTCTTCTATTAATAGATTTTCAAAATGGTCCAGGGTCAACCATGACCATCGATTTCAAGATTGAGATGTGTGGCCATTGATTAATCTAATATTTGGAATTAAATCCATAAATATCCTTATAATGAAAGAGACATTAAAGAGGCATGAGAGGCATTAAAGAGGCATGTGAGACTCATAATCCTAGTATTTTATGTATTTATGGTTTAATGGATGCCACTCCATATGATGATGTCATTAGGTGATGCATATATCAACAATCAATTTTCAATAATGAGATATTTAATAAGTTCCATGGAATTCTTATTTAAGTTTTTAATTTGGATTAATTAGCTTAAACAAAGGTTAATCAAGTTTAGTGCAATTCTTTAGAAATTGGTACACAATTAATCAAAATGTTCAGAGTGTCATATTACTAGGTTGTACTCTGACTGGAGAAGAATTGGAAGGTGATGTTAGATGCGTTGGAACCATATTCTCATTTAAGATGTTGCCAACACAAAATAACAAAGACACGTGACATGTATTAGAAGAAAAGAGTGGATCAGAGCACAAAAATGCGAAATCGTCATTTTGATTCGAAATGAGTTGATTAAAATTATGTATCTCATAAAATGTATTGCTTCATTTAAACATACTTTGACTTAAATCGACACTTGTAAATGATAAGTTTGAACCATTTAGGGTGTTTTAATAATTTTGACTTAAAATGTGCATTTGAGTGCAATTCGAATAAGATTGACAATTTTAACACAAATGGTGTTAGGAATTGATGTCTACACTTTTAAGTGGTTCCCCACAAGTTATTTGAAGTTCAACGAGTGGCTTGTGATAGGGTTTTATTTATTGAAGATCTTCGTAAGGCGGTTACGTAAATTGTTATTGATTAAGTCTCAAACATTGTTGGGGTTCCTCGACAAATTCTATCAAACTCCTTGAGATATTGTGGGTCAAGATTTACATAGTTTATCTGGAAGCTAATCAATCCCATTTCTTGTGCAGGTTCATTAAACAAGGTAAGAGAATTTGAAACTCATTACTAGTTAGCATCCTATTAATCTATTTAATGTTTCCCTTGATATTATTGCTAAAGCTATTGATCTTTATTCTAGTTTTCTTCTTCCCCTCATTGTTCGCCCTAAGTGAGTGGGTTTAATCCACAATAGATACATTTTGGGCACCATCATTGCTATTTGAGAAGTCACGGAATGGGCTTGGCGGCCCTAACAAAAAGGCTCTAATCGTCAAGATTGTTTTTGCAAAAACCTATGATCGAATTGAATGACCTTTCATCTTAACTCTGTTACAAGCCTTAGGGTTTGGCCCTAAGTTGTCAGCATAGTTTAAATGCTTTTTCAAGATGCAAGCACCTACATCACCATTAATGGGGTCCAATCTAACCCATGTGATCTATTTCACTACATTTGTCAAGGTTATTTGCTTGCTCGTGCACTTTATGCATTAGTTGCCAAAGGCTTCAACCCCCAGTTGGTTAATTATTCTTCTAGAGGTTTGACTATGTTGGATTATATCATGAGATCACTGTATCTCATGATCTTGGCTTTAAACCTTTCTCCCTTTTCATGGCTAATTGTCGTTACAAACTGTTAAAAGATAGGAAAAAATTATCAGAGTTCAGAGGATCGATTAAGCAAGCTTGTTTTGTTGTGATTGTTCTTATGAAATCCAATGTGCTTGTGTTTTTTTTTGCTGTTGTTTTGAAAAAGTGCATATACAATCTTGAAACATAACAGGAGCGGCATTTTTTTTTTAGAAAGTGCTATGGATTAAACGGTTTTATGCTATAACAGAATTAACAGTAAACAAAGAAGCACTAGTCTGTTGTTTGACGGTGGATGTTTGTTTGTAGTGTGCTTTCTTGTAAGTGCATGTGAAATTCTCTGTATGCGCCTCTAACAGTATTGGGTCTGCATATCTTGCAGGATTATTTAGTTAAAGTCGAGGAAGATTGGTCCGTCCATTGAAAATGTTCGGAAAACGTCCCCATTCTAAACAATTTTTGATTACGCTGATGAAATGTCATTAACAACGATTAAAAGGTGGGTACTAGTCCCCTTTCAGGGTTTGTTGGGCCACGCAAATTCAATGAATTTTATTTACACCTGTGACGTAAGTCATTTTGAATGAAAACCTTCAAAACTCCGTTTCTTTTTTGAGTAACCCCACAAGTGGACGACAAAAAGATAATAATTCAATATTTAAAAAAAAATTAAAACATGTCTCATCACATGAGAATTAACACATGGTTTGCTTCTAAAGAGCTTTTGAAACTGAAATTTCTTCACTATTTTCAATTTTATTCCTTTTTTCATGAAGATCAAAAAAAAATCCCGGAATACATGAAGAAGAAGTTGCTTTCATGTTTAAGAATCCTTTTAGTTCAGTGTTGCATTTGTTCTCACTCATTATGGATGGAATTTGATCATGACCTTCCACAACATAAATGTATATGTCAATTGTGTTTTCTAGACACTGAAAATGAAGAACATTTTATATTCAAGTGTACCATCTACTATGAAATTCGTGGTAGATTCCATTGTTTTTTTAGAGATTCCAATGGATCTTTAAGGAGCCTCGTTCGATATGAAGATTATAAATGTTTAGTTTTGTTTATTCGTGAGACACTTCAACTCCGACAAAGAACTCTCAAATTGAAGTTCTCGGTTCTTACTTCCAAATAACCGATTTCAGGGATCTTAAGAGATCTCATGCACAGGAACTTGCTCCAGATCTGTCAGACAATGTACATTCTATTGGTTTCAAGTTGTTCAACTTCTTGGTAGTTGATTTGTTGTTTCTAATTTCTATTTTTCGAGATGTTTTTGGCAATCCCTTTATGTACTGGGTCATGTATTGTCTTTTCTATCCTATAGGCCATTCTTGGCCTTTGTGGATGTTAATATTTGAATTAAATTAAATTATTTAATGTGGGTCTCTTTATGAATGCTACTTATAAATTTTATATCATGTCATGATGTGATTTATTACTTTATAATATTATTAGATAAAAGTTATAGATAATTATGAAGTATTTTTGGAAACATATATTTAATGTGGGTCTCTTTATGAACGATACTTATAAATCTTATGTCTTCAATGTCATAATATGATTGATTACTTTACAATATTATTAGATAAAAATTAGGTAATTATGAAATATTTTACAAATATATATTTAATCTTAATGTCATGATGTGATTGATTATATTATAATATTATTACATAAAAGTTAAACAATTATTAACTATTTTGTAAACATATATTAATAATATATTATGACAAGTATTAATATCGTTTAATCATGTAATTTTCAATTATTGGCTCTTTTCAATTATAATTTGACAAATGGTTTTTTCTTGTTTATGTTTAAACCTAAAGTACTGTCTTGCCATTGTTGCCCATGGCCCTGAGTTATTCATAACTCCATGGTGGTCTTCTCTTATTGGAATCGAGACTTCGTCATCTTAGAGCAAGCCAAACTGAAAATCCCATGTTGGATAAAGTTTCTTGGCTTCCCCTTATCCTTATGGAATTTTGTCCATTTGTTGATTTAAAAACCCATAAGGCTCTTCATAGCGTTTGAGCATTTTTTTCTTTCAGTGAAACGCTTGAAACATGTTTGTGTGGAAGTGGATCTTGCCAAAGATGTCTAGGAGACCATTGACATCCGAATTGGCAATAAATGTCATAGAGGGTGCTTTATGTCAACATGCACAATCTCTATTTTTGGTGGTAGGGCATGGACCGAAAAAATTGTGAGTGCCCATTGATGGCCAACTCTTGGGCAACCCCATAGTTCTAAATCTCCCCTGAGTGACTAAGAATTCTCAAATGTCTTCGGACAGATGGACCATTATTACAAAGAAGGGAAATCAACAATCATGCAATACAAGCAAGGCCAAAGTTGTATACAAACCCAATGGCCACAAAACAATCATCTCCGACCACCCAACAAACGACAACGCCCTTATTGTTCAGATTGCACAAGTGTCATTTTTTCCTCTGGATTTTAGAGCCAAATAATGGTCTCCCAAATGTTGCAACCCGCTCATGAGGTGAATTAACTAAAAATGACAAACCAAATCGTCGTGTTGGACCATAAATATTTTTACTGTAGAGAGGATAGTTCATCGTTGCCACTTGAAGATTGCGATTACAAGCAAGAAAGCGACGGGCTTTTCACTTGAGTGATTCCATGCAAAGAAACCATCAATCCTACTTGGCAAACAATTTTTCTATTTTTGTTGAGGAAGTCATGGAAACCACTATACAAGGAAAGGTTAATTAATGCTAGTGTACTCATGGAATGTATAAGGGAGTATTGACACAACGTAGGAATTCACTGTAATGGATATGTGTCAGTTGTTTGTTAACAGGAAAATTCTTTGCTCTTAAGAATTTAAGATCTTTTGCTTCTCTCTCTGGCTAGGTGTTGTTTGTCAAATGTTTGCACATGAGAATGGATGTGGGCGTGTGGTATCATTAATTTCTCCGTCCTTTTTTCCCAATATGATTTATTAGGGATTGAACACTACTCATCGGGTGGTGTGGCTTCGACTTTAATTAATGCTTTCTTGGCATTGCCAATATTTATGCCTCTGATTTGATTGAAATGGCTTTTTAGCATTGGCTTGCTAACACATTACTAGATGACAATTGGATTCTTTGTGGTGAATTTAACATGATTGAATCACAGGTTGACGAGGGGTTTGTCCCCATGCAGTGTTGTGCTGGCGAGAGAGAGGGATGGTTTGACATGCACAATAAGTTTGGTGTCTTTGATCCCAACACCACTGCCACTTTCCTCCCACCTCATTGTGGTTCCCATGGTCTAATTTACGCCAAGGCTTTGATCGAGTGACGAAATGTTTAGATCTTGCTCTTATTGTTGAACAAAACTTTCTCTCTTGCTAATTATTTTGACCGGCCTATGGCAGTCATTTTGGATGCGTTGCTCTTAGACCACCTTCCCATTAAATTTGAGGTTGATTGCGTCATTCCTCAAGCCAAGATTATCAAATCTCAATTCTATCTCAATACTACCCACCATCATCTAGGGACCCAAAAACTCATTATTAAAGCATGGAATCTTGTTCCTTGACCCTCTAGAACCTCTGGTTGGATTATGTTGGGATAAGAAGTTTAAGTTAGCACTTGCATGCACTGGTTAAAAATCGCGGATAGAGCTTCAAAATATTTTTCGCTCTCCATTGTTCTAGGGTAACTGTTGATCATGTTAAAGCCATTTGAAATGTTGGGTCTCAGCTTTCACATCTTCTTGATATTTTGAAAGCCTTTGTGGCTCATTATTATGGTGTGTTTGTGGCCCAACCATCCACACTTGAGTAAGAATATACTCTTAACAAGTGCTTCTAAGTGGTTCCCCACAAGTTATTTAAAGCTCAATGAGTGGCTTGTGATAGGGTTCTATTTATTGAAGATCTTCATAAGGTGGTTACGTATATGGGTGTCGATTAAGTCCTAGACATTATTGGGGATCCTCGACAAATTCTATCAAACTACTTGAGATATTGTGGGTCAAGATTTACACAAAGTTTATCTAAAAGCCAATCAATCCCATTCCTTGTGTAGGATCATTAACCAAGGTCAGAGGATTTGAAACTCATTACTAGTTAGCTTCCTATTAATCTATTTAATGTTTCCTATAATATTATTGCTAAAGCTATTGCTCTTTATGCTAGATTTCTTCTTCCCCTCATTTTTCGCACTAAGTGAGTGGGTTTAATCCACAATAAATACATTTTGGACACCATCATTGCTATTTGAGAGGGCATGGAATGGGCTTAGCGGTCTTAACAAAAAGGCTCTGTTCATCAAGACTATTTTTTGCAAAACCTTATGATCGAATTGAATGGCCTTTCATTTTGGCTATGTTACAAGCCTTAGGGTTTGGCCCCAAGTTGTCAACATAGTTCAAATGCTTTTTCAATATGCAAGCCCCTACATCACCATTAATGGGGTTCAATCTAACCCATGTGATCTATTTCACTATATTTGTTAAGGTTATTTGCTTGCTCGTGCACTTTATGCATTAGTTGCCAAAGGCTTCAACTCCTAGTTGGTTAATTATTCTTCTAGAGGTTTGGTCAAATATATCCCTTCCAAACACCCACTCTCAAATGGTTAATGGGCACTTTGCTGACGATTCCTTCCTTATTCTAGATGAAGAGGAGCAATTCATATCTAATGCTATGGAATGTCTTGAAGTGTTTTTCTTGGATTTTGGTTCCTCCATTCAATGGAAAAAAATCCATGTTACAGACAGTCCCTCTCCTCCTTGCTACTTGGCTATTGTAGTACATGTGGAATTGGAATCAACTTGGAGAGTAGTTCAAATTTTTGGGCATCCCATTTGCCTTTTAAGCCTCTCCCTCTAATCTAAGGCAATAAGTGATACAAAAGGTAGTTTTTTTTTTCCTTACTAGACATCCACTCTACTGTCATCAGTGGAAAGTATCTAAATTTTCTCTAAGGTAAGGGAGGCCACTCATGTTTATTACTCCTCTTGTTGGGTTCATTTTAATGTTGTCTATGTTAAATTGGAAAAAAGATTGAAGGATTTTTTGTGGGTGAACTTTGAAGGTAGTTGAGGATTCTATCAGGTATCTTGGGATGTTTGCTACAAGCTAAGGTCCCTAGGAGGATTTGATCTTTTAGATATTTGAATCCAAGGCCATGCTGTGTGCCCTAAACGGATAATTCACGCTTTGGATGACAATGAAAGTTGGAAAGTCCTTGTTGAATTTCTCAAGGCAACAACATAGGCAAAGGAGCATGGAAGGGCTTGAACCTTCAAACTCTATTGCTCACCTAGGTCCCTGCCAATATTGTGAGGTACCTTTGTGGCTATAAGTATTTGGAAGGCTTGGGAGCTTCTCAAAAGGCATTTTATTTGAGATGATGATGGGTTTTGGTTTGGGATTTCTCTCAAATTTCACTCCCTATGGTACTTTTTAGTTATTATTTATCATGAAGTCCCCTTCACCCTTGTGCCTTGGGTTAAAAAACTGACTTTGTAGAAAATGAATCAAAGTGATCCCAGAGATTTTTTGTAGCCAAACTAGAGACTAGGTTTTTGTGGCTTATCTTACACCACCAATTTCAGTTACAATCTAGTGACCATGAATCCATGTCAGAAATTCAAAATGCCCTACCTAATATTCATCTCCATAAGATTGGAATGCAAACTTCATCCAAATGATGGATTGATTGGAAGTGACTGATTAATACCCCTTCCACCAGTATAAACCCTGGTTAAGTTATTAGCACCTCTCTTCATGTTGAAGCTTTTAATTTCAAATGGAAGGTCAATTCCATTGATTCTTTTTAGAGAAGAAGATTTGATCATGTGTGGTCAGTTATCATTGAGCCAAAACCACTTATTATGGTGTATTCTCCGTCGAGGCATCCTTATTGGATCTCACTTGGTGCATCTTGGTATGGCTCCCTTGGGTTGCTTTGTGTACAAGAATATTTAAAACACATTTATTGGTTTTGCAAGCTTGCTTAGTTTGCTTAGCAATGGATTCACACCCTTTTCTAACCCTTTTATCTTGAGATGTTTTCTACAAACACTATTCTATGATTATATAACACCTTAGTCTTGTACATTTGACAAACTTAGACCTTGATTATTCCTCTCAATTCTAGACTTTCCCTGCGCCCATAAGTCACGCATCTGCTCTATCTTGTGCCCCTTGGCCTATATCTCTTAGTCCGACCAGTTTTATGTTGATGACCTAGGGTCTTTCTCATAATGTTTAAAATGTAATTATCTTTCACCATTGCAAGTTTTGAACTTGCACGTGCTTTTTTACTCTCTAGACATTAATGTTCGACACATACACTATCATTGACGTTAGTGTCCTATCCCGATGCTACTGTCTACTACCTTAAAATCATCCAATTTGCAAATAGAACATATCCTAATGGTTGGTCTTAAGTGCTTTAATATGAGATATTACTCGAAAGGGATTGCTATAAATACAAGATCAACCCTCATTCATTCATAACTTATAGAACCTAACAAAATACCAAAGAAACCAAGGCAACTTATCAAAAGCACTTTATCAAGCATTCAATTGAACAAAGATTTCTTATTTTCACACCAGTTATAGGTACAACACATCTACAAGCTGAAGTATTAAAAGAGCAGTCCAAGAGCTTGATTTACCAAGTTACAAACTAGGTTACTATTGTACTTTATTTCTACATATTGCATGATTCACACACAAGCCAACACATAGGAGAGAACTACATGAGTTTGAGGCCCTTTTATGGAGTATTGGCTATGTAAACAATGCCTTTTAACATCGGGGTCTTTGGGCTCAACACAACAATGTGTTTTCACTAATCCATTTTTTTCCAAGGTTACAATGAAGATGGAGAACTAGGGTTTTGTTATTTCACAATGACCAACAGTCCATGACCTAGATATGAATGCACTAGAGCGAAGACAAAACAAAACTAGAAACATCTAGGTGGTTGCACTATTTTTTAACGATATTTTGTACAAGACACTTGCATCAAACCCAAACAATAACATTGGCGCAATCATCCCAGGTTGACGTTAGTGTCCAAAGCTCTAAAAGTGTTAGATCTAGAATTTGACGAATGTTTTAAAACTATCTTGTAGTTTACTTCTTTCTTATCCCAGATCCAGAACTGTATTAACATCAGAACAAGTTAAGTACATTACTTCTTTCTCATTTTTATTTTTAGCATAGTTGTATTTTCCATATTTAGACTATCTCAGTTTTATGAATTTAGCATATGTCTATATCTGAGTTTAACATCTAATTGCCTTGCTATAGATTTGGTTATCACCTTTGTGTCATTTCATTTTTATATACCTCTTTAATCAAATCTAGGGCTAATAATAAGATCACCTAGATCATTTTAGGGTTAAACATTTAGTGAACCCGATTCATTTGAATGCAGTTTTTCTGATTCTTAGGTTTTTTAACTAGTTAAGGTTTTATATTGTTGTAATTTTTAATTTTCTATTATTTTGCATGCAACTTAAGCATGGTCATAGATTTGAATGTGTGCCTATTGAATAATTGAGCTTCCCCTCCCACCATCTAAGATGTTTCAAACCAATGAGGGATCTCATACTTTGGATCATTATGATACCTATGTTGACAATGAAAAACATATTGATAGAGTTATAGAAGAAGATTTTGATAATGAAAACCATGAAACAAATGAAAATGATTAAACAGATCATGATCAAGTGCAAGCAATTACATTATTTTGTAAGCGTATTTGACAAAATCTTGAATATGTTGATGAGATCCTAAACACTATACTCAAAGCATAAAGTTCCAAAACTATTGTGGAAACATCCCTCCCCTTGAACACATTACAACCTAATACATCTAGTGGGAGCATGGGTTGTGTGTTTAAACTTTTGTTACCTGAAAGTACTATTGCTACATCTATCATGGAATTACCCATTACTTCAACATAAATACCGATTTCAATACCTATTAAGACTCAAACCATGTTTACATCTTATTTGATGACTACTCAACCTGCTAATCTAAATCCCACTGGGCCTACAGTTCGATCACTCCTTCAAGTTAGAAAGCCCTTAGAGGATAAGGTAATAAACATTGAACAAAATGTTTTAAAGTCTCCTCATGTTATTGATTCACAAGATGTGTTATATAATCCTCTTGCACTTCAGATATATTTTCACCCTTTGCCAATTGATTTTGTTGCATCTAAATTTTTATTTTATGATGGCAAGGGTGACCTTGAGTAGTGTCTTCGATCATTTAATGCAGCATGTGTTAATTATTCTCCCAGTGATAAAATTTTGACCAAATTATTTCTAAGAAGCCTCAAGGACTATGTTTTGAGGTGGTTTTATGATTTACCTCTCCAATTTGTAAAAGCATTCAAACTTCTTATAGATTAATTTTTAGCACACTTTTCTATTAATATTTTTGAAAATGTTTTTAATGCCAAATTGCCAAAATCAAACAAGGAACCAATGAATCTATTAATGAATATGTCTTGAGATATAAGAAAATGCTAGCCAAAATGACCAATCTTATGGTAGACAAAGAGTTGCAAGATATATTCAAGCAAACTTTGCTTGTTTCTTTCCATGAGCCCAATGTTTTTAAGAAGTTCAAATCTTTCGATGACTTGTGCCATGTTATACGAGACTGAATTGAATCTTATGTCATTAAAAAAGTTCATGTAGCAAACACATCAGCTGCATTTACATCTACTGCCAAGTTTACAATCAAATCTAGTTATAAGGTAAAACCTCGTAAGACTAAATAAAAAACCACCACAGTGAACACATTTTTACAACATCCTAAATGGCTTGTCTTATCCAATGCATCAAGGAGATAGTCCTCCCATTTACTTGAGTCCCAAACTTCATTACTCTCGTGATTATTAGAGTGCCATCTTATATCTCTCCCTCATTCTATAAAAGTTGATATGAGTTGATCTCTACCTAAAGGATATGATGTGAATGTTTATTGTGATTATCATCAAGGACCAGGGCATTCTATCAGTTGTTTCTTTACTTTGAAGAACAATATCCAAAATTTTATCGATGACCTAAGGATCCTCCAAAAGAATCAGGGTCATAACTTAATGATCACTACAAAAAAAAAAATTCAATAATCCTTTGAAAGACCATTTTAAGAAAGAATCGGAAGTCCAAAAGGCATATAATGCACATCCTCCTTTGCTACATTATGGGCACCCACTAGATGGGATTATTTGTGCTTAAACATGACATATACCTCATATGGTTCAAAAACCTTTTATTTTCTTTGATGATAGTGAAATTAAGGATGAATCTGATCTTCATTCTCTATTCATTCGAACATACTTTGACAAACACCCTATATGAAGTGTTATGATTGATAATGGTGAAAGAAAAAAATATTTACACCATGACATTACTTATGCACTTGGGTTATACTCATAATGATTTACACCCCTCTACTTGATCAGCAAGAGCATTCGATGAGACCTTTCAGAAGGTTCTTGGTGAGATTGACTTATCTTTATAGGTTAGTCCCACACATGTGGTTACTACCTTTTCAGTTATCTCTACCACATGCATATTTGATATGCTATTAGGAAGACCTTGGATATACATTCTTCGAACAATATCATCTACAATGCATGTGTGTTAAATACATTCATGCCAATCAAGTAATTATAATTTTTGATATTCCATATGAGCATCTTTTTGAACAAGAGAAACTTATACCTAGACAACTAACTATCAAGCCTACTAAGGCTAATTCATCGCAAAAGGGTAAGCAACAGACAATCCCCTTTATTAGGCGATTAGTACTTGAGAGACCATTACATCAAAGACATACAATGGATTCTTCAAAATCCCCATCTTATACTCCACACTATGTTCAAATATCTAGAGCACCTCCCAATGTCAATATTACTGCTATGCCAAAGAAACAAACAAACACTTAATGATGGGTTCCTAGAACCCCTACCCCTGTTACTCTTACTATTGCTTCATGACCACAAAGTCATATTTTATATACACAAAAAACTATTGATACCACAGTGACAAATATTGCATTTATACATGTTCCTCAAAAACGTAAATGGGGTATTATTCTAAGTTCACAGTTGGGAGACATATATGAACATCCATTGGATGGCATCATATGATGATTTTTCCCTTTTAAAGATTTTAAAAATACTAAAAAAATAAAAAAAATAAAAAATCCAAAAATATTTTCGACACTTACATGTTCCACTGGCTCCTTAGCATTTATGTGTTAGTTTCATGTTGATGGATAGAATATTTAGTTATTCTTATATACACGTCTCACACTTCTCCTTTGAATGTGATATATGGATACACATATATATGATCTATTCTTATTTCGGATCTTGGGCCTTCCATCTACTCATGTCATGTAGATATTAGGGGCATTTGTTTCTTTGATCTTGATAAATACATGTTATACGGTTCGATGATCACATTTCATTATCATGTTTGAGCTTACATATGTACTTATACGTTTTTATCCATGATTATACCTTACACATGGTACTTGATATGCTATACACTCAACTTTTTTTCTAACGCATTTGATCCATGGGTTACTATGATATATTTATGTTGGTTGTTATGCTTTACTTTATGTACTTCCTTGACTATCTTGATTTTTGAAGCATTTGAATATGCACCTTTGCTTTTGGCTCTCATGCCTATGTATGATTTCATTGACATTTGCATATGTTATTGTTTATTGTATGGACATTTGGATATGTCATCCTTACCTTTATGGACATTTAACTAAGTCATGTCCCTTCAAGTGTGCAATATTTGAACATGCCCCGTGGTTGCGGTCCCTTTGGACCATTACGTTTTGACTTGATTTTGAGTGTTCTTGTGTGTATGTTTGATTTGTTTGTCGAATTTGTATTGTTATTATCCAGAGTTTTCCATGATCTTTATCATGTATCTTAGGCCTACATGCGATCACATTGGTTCTATGTACATGTCCTTTGTTTGCAGACTCCTTGGACCATTGCTTTTTGATTTGATTTTAAGTGCTCTTGTGTGCATCCTTGATTTTATTGTTGAACATGTACTGTTACTATCTAGACGTCATCATGATATTTATCATGCATATTAGGATTACATGTGATTACATTGATTCTATGCACTTCAATGCTAAATTTACATAGAGATGTTCCTTCTATATGCTACATGGTTACATTCACAGATTATATAGTTGTCTCATCTTTTGGAGGTGAAGTAACTACTAGTTCTTATCTTTCCTTCACTTCAAGGGGGTGGCATATTAGTTGGGGCATGCCATTGAGGGATGTTCTCCACACTTGACACAATTCTTAGATTCAGTGGGGCCATGCTTTGGAAGCATGTTCTTCACACTCATTCAGTGTATGATACTTATATTAGTTTTCAAATTTAGTGGGGACATGTCATATGGGAATGGATTTCACATATTTACAACTCTTAGATTCAATGGGGTCATGTTTTGGAAGCATGTTCTCCACACCCATTCAGTATTCAACATTTCCAAATTACAATGGGACATGTTTTGAAAACATGTTCTCTACATTGGTACTTATATTAGTTTTCAGATTTCTCCATATATAGTGGGGGCATGGTTTGAGAACATGTTCTTCACACTAACATAATTTTTCAAATTTATCAAAACACAATTATATGATTTAGATTCATAGTTGTGACAAAAATTTATACATTGGTACTTGTTATACACAGTTTCAACATGAGACATATCTAAGGTGCATATGCTATGAAATTTGTGTCTAATATTGTAAAATCTAGATCAGTTTCAGATTCTAAAACTCTTTTATGGACTATTACCACATTACAAATGTTTTCAAATTAATACCTCACAGACTTTTATGAATTTTATTGAGCCAATTTATTACATTAATTAGTTCACTTTTTAGTATGGTTGAGGTGATCAAATCACTCAATCTTTCTAAATTTTTAGGGTGGACTTGATTGTATCATCTAACCTTAGTAGGTTATAAGTATCATTGGGTTGCAAGGTTTCTCTAATCTCAACTGCCAAGTGACAACTTACATTTGCTCCAAAGTTGGAGGCATGGGCCTTCCAATAACTCTCTCTTTATGTGTGTGTGTGTGTGTGTGTGATTTAAAAGATTTATCTAAATTTATCCTAATCGTAGTTTCATAACCTTATAATGATACACATTTTTCAAATCAACTTGCCAATACGCAAGGCGGTAACATCAACATATGTACTCTTAAACTTTGCTCTTTCAATTTTAATTTATTTCAAGTACTATCAATTCTAAATTATCTACATTGATTATATATTGCAATATGATCTTGGTTGCAGGTCAGTCATTAACAAAGCACTCAAGTTGAGCACACACAAAGATAAGATGTGCATACACATCCAGGTACACATTTATTTCTTTTAAACTAACAATTTTATTATTATATTAAAGGGGGACAAATATAGATACTATTTTATGATTATATGACCCCTCAGTGTTGTATATTTGACAAACTCAAACCTTCGTTGTTCCTCTTAGTTCTAGATCGTTCCCACTCTCGCAAGCCTCGTATCTACTATATTTTGTATCCCTTGGCCTATATCTCTTAGTCAAATCAGTCTTATATTGATTACTCAAGGTTTATATCTTGCCCATAATAGGAAAATGAATTTATCTTTTACCTCTATAGGGTCTGATCCTATACCTACTTTTCTGCTCCTTGAACATTAACATCTGGGACATACACTAATGTCAACATTAGTGCAAGTGTCTAGTGCTCTAAAATCATCCAATTTACAAATGAAACATATTTTAGTGATCGAATTAAGTGTTTTAATGTGAGTTATTATTTTAAATATATTGATATAAATATAAGATCAACCCTTATTTATTTATAACCTACAGAACAAAACAACTTAACAAAAGACCAAAGAGACTAAGACAACTTATCAAAAACACTATATCAAGTATTTAGTTGAACAAAGCTTTCCTATTTCTACACTAGCCATATGAATAACACAACTACATGTATGAAGTACTAAATGAGTAGCCCAAGAGTCCGATTTGCCAAGTTACAAGTTAGGTCACTGTTCTTGATTTTCATATATTACATGATTCACACATAAGCCAACACATAAGGGAGAATTACATAAGTCCAAGGTCCTCTTCTGGAGTATTGGCTAGTCAGTAGTGCCCTATGATAGTGTGGTCTTTGGGGTCAACTTGACATTGTGTGCCCACTAACTCTTTTTTGTCCAAGGTCACAATGAAAATAGAAAACTAGGGTTTTGTCATTTCACTAGTAGTCCATGACCTAGATTTGAATGCACCAGAGCGAAGGCAAAGCAAAACCCATAAGCATCTAGGTGGTTGCATCATTTTTCAATAAAATTTTCATATGACACTTGCATTGAACTCAGATAGTAGCGTCAACGCAACTGTCCCATGCTGGTGTTAGTGCCTAGAGCTCCAAAAGCATCATATCTAGAATCTGACGTCTGTTCAAGAACTGTCTTCTAGTCTGATTCCTACTTGTTCAAGATTTAGAATTGTATTAACATCATAACGAGCTAAATATATTACTTTGTCATTTCCATAACATAATTATACTTTTTATATTTAGACTATCTCAATTTTATGTATCCAACATATGCATATATTTGAGTTTAACATCTAATTGACTTGCTATAGATCTACATTATTATCACCTTTGTGCCATTTCATTTATATATACCCCTTTAATCAAATCTAGGGCTAACAATAAGATCACCTAAATCATTTTAGGGTTAAACATTTCTTTAGAAGCTTGTGATTTTAGGGGACTTGGTCATGATTATTGAAAAATTTCACAAATTTGAATATTTTTCGAGTTGAAATTCTCTTTCAATTTTATAAAAATAGAAATGAGACTATTTTTCACCAAACTCCATTGAGGGATTTATTTTCCATTACTAACAGGGTTATTGTGCTATATAATGTTATGTTACACATTCAAGTACATGCTAAAAAAGTTCGTATGGAGCTTACCCATCTCTAGACCTTGCTTGACCATTAGGGCATTGCATCTTGAGCAGTTATCACAGTCCTTATGGAATCCTCTTGTCACTATTCACCCCCATGGGACCATAGACATGAGTATTGAGGTAAGAATCAATCATGTAGCTAGTGCAGTAGTTGTTCCCCCCAGAGACGTTTCCTATCCCCAAGATTTCATACTCGTGGCCATAGAACTTGTACTAGTGGTAGTGGTTGTGATGATGACAATAAAAGTACCTATGGGGATGGCAAAAAGGGCGGTGTTGGGCATTTTGGGTGATTTGCATCACCGCAAGGGAAGTTTCCACACTTGGCCCTTACAATTTCTCCTACCAAGTTGGACAATGCTGAAGATAAAAAAAGGATAAGGATTAATATGGTTGGGGTTCTATAATTGATGCTGCAAACCCATCGACTTCTGGGCACTAGGGAAGATGGGGTGACAAGTAGGAGGATCCCCCACCTCCTCCTCCATCCTTCATCTTTGCTTTTATTGTTAATGTGTATTGTGTTTTATAGTTCTGCTTTATAGTTCTTTGGCTTTGTCACTTTTTTGGTGGAAAAGTTTTTTTGAATTGTATTACACTGATGCAATTTCTCGTCTTCTACTGATGTGACTTGGAGTGTGATTTCTTCCACTCAATTTTTTATCTGATTAGCTTACAATTTTTTAATATAATTCAATTGGATTTTTATTTTTTAATTTTTTTTTTGCCTTGATCTCTTTAACATTCCATATTTTATCACCATCTAACAACCTATTGTCTCCTAGAATAATTTTGATAAAGACTTGTAGACATCATTTGGTCACCATCACATCCCCAATTCTATCATTCTTTATCCACCCTAATCTCGTCGTAAACACATCCATAGCCAATCCACCTCCATCATATCGTCATCCCCAATCAATTAATCAAACTATGGTAATCCTATCATGACCTTACCCAATCCCACTAAAATCACCTATTGGGTTTATCAACTAATTAATCACTATTAGCTAGTTGATTAATACTAATAATAAAATTCATGTACAATCTAAAATCTAAAATTTAAAAATAAAGGAAAATCAATTAAATCAAATCATCAAATCTCATATCAAGTCATCAAATCCCCAAAATCCAAGACAATAAGAAAAGCGTAATCAAGCCCACTCCTCATAAAAGCAAATCATTATCTTCTCAACCTCCATTAAATAGCTAACTCCCCTAATTGAACAAGGACATTGACTCAATCTTAGCCCTCCATTTCAAATCAAATCCAACCATCCATTTAGCCCATCAAAAATATGTAAATTGAACCCCTCTCCATTTCTAACAAGCTTCAAGAGCCTAAGGAGATTTTGTCCATTGAGTGAGAAAGAGTCATAATTTGTTCCACTTTGATCAAGAACACTTTCATGATGATGATACTATTAGCCTTGCTAATCAAAGCAAATATAATGATGAATGCAATGATTTGTTTAAAACCAATCAAGGCAGAGTCCAAATTGACCAATATTTATAAAAGAAGAAGGATGGCCTCCTTCTACGACTAGTTGAGCTAAGAGAATGACTTCGTATAGATTATAATCTCGAGAACCTAAGCCACATCTTAAACAAGAAAGACCAAACCATCCAAAATCTGTGTCAAGCTACTTCAAACTACTCCATTGATAAAAACATTTCATCCACTAGCTGAAATCATAATCCTAATGTACCTCACGACAAAGGGAAATCTACTCTAGCAAACCAACTCCAAAAATATCAGAATCCAATTGTGTTCAACCACATCCAAAACCATACTCAACAATTGGCAAATTTAGCCTCTCACATTAGTCCTAAAATATCCAAACCTTCACAACAAAACCAACAATTAAATCAATAACCATCAAACACCAATCATGGCCTTGAGCCATTCTTTATCCAACCACCATCAACACCACCTACAGGGATGCCATTTTCCCAAGAGTGGCAAGCTATGAAAGATGACCTCCAAGGACTACAGGGAGGAAATCAAAGCAATACATATAAATTTGAGGAGTTGTGCCCTTCTCCTTTCGATCGAGATATGCTCATAATACCTTTCACCCACATTTTGAACCACTCAAATTTGAGAAGTACAATGGAAAGGGTGATCCAAGGGCATGCCAAAGATTTATATATGTCTTGTCAAGCTGTGGCATATAGTGACATTTATATAATTTGACTATTCCCACATAGCCTAGGCGGTCAGGGCTTGGAATGGTTCCTTCATTTTCCTAAGGGATATATAATCACTTTTGCAGATCTATCTGAAAGGTTCATAAAACATTTATCATATAATGCCAAGCACGAACTCACTATGATAGACTTGTGTAATGCAAAACAATGGAATGACAAAATATTTTATTCATTCTTGTAATGGTGGAGGAGCTTGGCAAGTAGGTTCCCTTGGTTTATCCCTGAGAAGCAGTTGGTCAGCATCGTCACTACCAACCTTAACCAAGAAATGGATTTCCGTATCCAAGTGCATTGTGACACAACCTTTGATGAGATTATTGAGAAGGGAGTTTAGATTAAGAAGTCTCTTACCACTAAACACTTAGTGAAAATATTATCCAAATATCAACAAAATCAAATCACAAACAAAAAATCCTAAATTCTTCAAAAAGAATAAGAATGATGTTGGTGGTGGAGTAATTGACTCAAAACACATTCAATAAATTCAAAACACTTCTAGTGTTACCATCTCTTTGGGCTAGCATAAGCAGGATTTCAAACACAAGCAATATATTCTCCTAGGAGATTCATTGGAAGTCATCTTTCAGAGTTTGGTTGCTACCAATATGATAGTGTTTTTGAAAACCAAGCCCTTCGATGAGAGCCAAACAAAAACTACATGGTACTATTAGCTAATCAGTCACCCATGATCAAGGATTGTTTAAACGTAGGTAACTGAGTCATCTAACCTTGAAATGGTCTTGTTGAGAATCTTGTCTTGGTGTCATGGTTTGGTGTTGTATGTCATCTCAAAGTCTAAACAGGGTCTTATTAAGATAATAAGGTCTATGATGTGTAACTTGTCTACTCAGTTTTATGCCATGATGTTTGAAGAGGTCTTTTGCAATGCAATTTAGCAAAGTTTAAGGCAACTTTTAAAAAATTAAGGTTAGTTTGTGAAATTCAAGGTATAAGTGATGCATGGTGAAAACAATGAGGTGGTGAACATCCAGGAAAACATAATGATCCATGACGGTTAAGTGGACCTAAGAGCAAAGTTGGTAAGATGGGAACATTGCAATTTCAAGTCTTTGGAGAGTTTAAGGTATTTTTGGAGATATTAAAGTTTCATTTGTTATGTCATATTGCTTGTTTCAATGCTGTAGTGTAACCCCTTGAAGAGACATCAAGTATGAAGGGAAAATATCATGCATAGAGGTCAAAAATGTCTTTTTGGGGTCATTTGACACTTGTTGAAGAACACCTTATATTTTTTTTCCCTATACACTTGTTCAAATTGTCAAAATATTTCTTTTCAAACGTACACTCACTTGAAAAAATTGATTTGCTTATTTTTCTAACTTTCAAACATAGTATAATGAAGAAATGATAGGGAAAAGAGGATGAAAATATGCTTGGTACATTACATCACCATCGTACAATCCAAGAGGAACTCCATGGGCATCTAGTTCACATCTCTAACAAGGTATTTTGGCAGAACATGGCAAGCTTTCTTGATGAAGACAAGTCCATAAGTGATTATGTAGCCTAAATCTTGATCATGAGGTCTCATTAAAAGGATTTTCAAATTGAGAATAGTATTCCTAGCCCCCCACAACCTCCTCCAACCTCACCAAGCTCAAAATCATGTAGAGAAAGAGGTTTCAGCTCCAAATAAAGCAAAAAATTGTTCAAGTTTCCTATCGGGTTGCTTGCAAGAGAAGAAGGCTCAATTTCATAACATTGGTTCATAAAGGAGGAGATGTTTTAGGCCAAATGATCTTAGGGGATGTTTACCACCTCTATGACCCACAAATCCATGGCAATAGTTTTCGGATTAGAGGGCAGAGCCTTATGAATCATTGTTAAGAAGTTCACAACCTCTTAAACCCTACTAAACCCCACTGTCATGGTTTTCCTCTTGAAATGACGTCTATGTTTGATGAATTCAAGCAAATGGTTGTAAAGGGTCTCTTGAAATTCCAATGACCCATGCAATATCAAACTTGATACAAACTCCCAGTGGCCATGGTTTTACTAGCAAGAAAATCTCATTGATCTACTATTTTAGACATGACAGTTAAGGTTCATTGGGGTTGTGAGGTGTTTCTAGCATGAAGGTGATTGAAATAAAGTGTAAGATGTGTAAAGCCTAATACAAACCTGAAAATCCCTCCTACACTATCCCCAAACAAGATTCATATGCAAAGAGGAACTTGAAATGTGTAGGTACAAGTTTATAGGGTTGAGAGAGAGTAAGTTTGAGCTTGTTTGATACTTTTAAAGGGTTTTGGGATAATGAAAGAATAAAAATAACTTGATATAAATTTTTACTAGTATCTCACTATCCATTCCATTCTCAACCAATTTGCATGCATTCCCAAAGTGACTTTTCTAGGATTGATTCAAACACACAGTCCTCAAGTGTGAGAAATACAATCTTGTAGGTGAGCAAATTTGATGTTTGGGGAGTAATACATTCTTAAGAAAAGTTTGGGACATTCAGAGAGAAGTGTATAGGGCACTCAAGAAACATCCAACCAATTGGTAGACCTTCCATGATCAACTTTGATGGGAAGCTACAGGTAAGAGTTTATCAAAGCCATTGGCCTGAGTGTTCTTAAACAGGGTTCAAGTGTTGAAGGAACAGGGAATAAGTTTGTAACCAAATATGAAGTTTACAATACCTACTTGATATTATTCCCCTAATTCATCTAACCTCAAACATATTCCAAACAATAAAGGAGCAAAACATGGCAAGAAATAAGGTATTCATGCATGCACAAGTAGATTGTGTCAAGTTTGCATGCTAAAAGTGAGAATTTCTTGGCAAATCTTGGAGGTTTTATCCTTGGGAAAGTTGTCAAACAAGTTGAAAAAACTTCATATTTCTATCAATCTCATTTAATGTTGTAAAAATAAGGGGAGTCAAATACAAGAATAGTTTTGTAATAGGTTTCAAGCTTGAAATAAGCACCTACAAGCCTGCACACAGAAACATGAAAGAGAGACTATCTTTGTGTGTTAAAATTGAGATTTTGAGATTAATTCAAGATTTGAGGATACATTAATAAAGTTTATATAGTAATTTGAATCCTTGGAATGAGGAACAAACATCCTAATATGGCAATTAGGGTCAAAACCCTTGAACTGTCAAGAAACCCTTGGCAATGGTTAAAACAAGTGATAAGACTTTTAAAGGGTCAAATCCTTTGGAAACAATTTGAATACCTCATAAGGCATGTATCAAGCCTAGAAAATGTGTTTCCAAGTCAAAATCAAGCATTTAGAACCCTTTTTTTCTCAAATAGTCATCTCAACTTTCACCTACAGGGCTTCAAAGCTCATGAAGGTCAATTTTCTAATATGAGAAGTCAAACGAATAGATGTATGGGGAAAAATTACATAAGGGGATGTTGATGGGGTCTATGCTCTCCTATTTCATGGCATTTTTTAGTCAATCAAGGGGCTATGATTTATGAACTATTGTTAAGAAGATAAACAAATCTAAAACCCTTGCAATTCCCTCAAAGAGCTCAATGACTGTAAATTAATCTCTAATGGACTCCAATGCATATGAAACACCTTGAAAACACATAAAAGACATCTGAGATCCTCATAGGGATATGTTGGATCAATAATATTGACATGTGTGGAGGGAAAAGTATAATAAAGAGGCCTAAAACTACATTTTGTAACTAGTTTGCATGGTGTTTGGGGGTATTTGAGTTTCTTAAATAGTTAAAAAGGCTTCTCAACCCTGGGAAGTGGTCTAATGACATTCAATCAGTCATTCAAAGAGCCCTCATAGTGATATAGTAGGTTTCCAAGAAAAACATTAAACCTAATGAATAATTTTCTCATATTTGCATAGAGAGCTGAGTTTGCATACCTTCTCAAGGTCACCAATGGCATCAATAAATCTCATGACACCCCTATAGTCACCTAATGACATCCTTGGGAGCTTCTAATTATTATATGAAAGCCTAATTCAATGCCTATAGGCAATTTTGAGAGCCTTTTCACATGCAGTCCACTAGTCATGTTGTTGAGGACACTCAAAGAAGCATAATAGGCCTCTATCGACTATTTAATCTTGCCTCGAGATTGTACATGATCTTGAATATTTATAAGAGGAATTAAAACACTTGCAACATCAGTGTGGAGGTCATGAAACATGGACAAAATACCTATATAGTTCTCAATCCCACATGGAGCTTCTATTGCAAGATTACCTACAACTCTCTCCAAACTTCTTGTCAAGTATATTGTGAAGACTCAATTGAAGGTGATATATAAGTTTAGATAGAGATTATATGATCTTATTCAAGACCCACATGAAATTGAAAAGTTGTGGCAGTCTTCAAGCAAATACTAGACCTTGTATGAGAGATAGACTTGTCCTCATTGCTTCACATTGGACCAAACAAGTTTTGACATGAAGTTGTAGGTTCTAAGGAGAAGGATCACAATAGGAGGATATTTGGGCCTTAAGTGTCACTCTCAACAATATGTAAGATGATTTGCAAGAACCAAGAATGGCGTAGAGAGATGCCAAGAAGGTCAAGTAGGCCATGTTTCAAGATAACAACTTATAACTCCTCTGATCAAGAAATGGCAGTTTCAAGAGAAGAAATATGAGTCATAGGAGATGAAGATCCACTTCTAAGCCACCTCCCATAAGGACATCATCAAGCTAATCAAAAACATGATGAAGATGAATAATGGGACTATTTCTTCACCTTCTCTTGGCATTGTAATTGGTTTCATGATAGATGACAGTCGTGATAGACTTCATACACGTCTATCCTCCTTTTTTCTACATTCTTCTAGAAATACTCCTGAAAAAGACATTGTAAAGCATATTCCAAGTTAGTATGGTGAATCCCTATTCAAATTGATACTTGCTACTCTTGAAGTGAATGCAAATTGATTTTGCCTTCATCTCACATTTAGTGTGTTTATGGTGAATTGTTGATGAATGATAGTTTTGATGTTCAATCTCCTTGCATTTGTCCTCTTTATTCTTACCTATTTGTGAGTAAGTTATCTCTTTGCAGGTCATATGGTGTGTATCAAGTTGCTATGAAAATGTTAAGTGTGGAAAACCTTCATTAGTGCCTCATTATAGGACTCTTGATTGTCTCTCTTAGTTGATGTGTCAACGACAACCTCCATATTGAAATAATTATGATAGAGAACTGTTTGAAGTTGTGTGATTAGTTTCAAACTTGTTTAGCTTTGTTATCAACTCATAGACCATAGGAGGAGACCTGCAATTTGGTGCATCACCCCTTTTTCTTTTTGATTTCAACTTTCTCTTTCCCTTTTCATTGCAATTTGTGTAGGTGTGGTGATAATATAAGTGTAGCATCAAGGGAGCTAGTCCTCTCTGGAGGTTCTCTTTAGTTATAGGCCTCCCACATTCGTAGAGACTTCCCATTGTGTCAATTGAGTGAGGAGACCTGAAACACCTCTTCAAAGGGTGCAACTCAAAGTGACGACATGTACAAAGAGGATGAATATTGTGGGTTCCAAAAAGTCAATGACCATTCCAAAAATTGGTGTGTGAATCTAAAAAACTACATCCAATATTTGATCGACAATGGAGATATCAAGCTTGAAGGTAGTGCATCCACTTCCAAAAATTGACAGCTAGGGATATACAAGGATCCCTTTCTAAATCATGATTAGACTCCTACATAATGTAAGTCAAGGTTAAAACACCCAATCTAATCATGTAAACTTTCACAAATCTTCACATTCCTACAATCCAATCGTTGCTCACATAGAACACCTAGATTATCATGTTGCCACCTTCAAGGTCAAAGCTCTAGATTTTGTTATTACAACTAGGTGCAACAAAAGAATTTTCCAAAGGTATCCTTTGCCTACCCCAAAGGAAAATACAACCTCATTGAACAACTTGGGAAGACTCTTTCCCAAATATCTATCATGGACCTTCTTAAAACATTTGTTGTTCATAAGGACATGTTGTACCAAACCCTTCAAGATTCAAGAGTCTCCAATGACATCGACCCATCCCGATTCTGTGAACTCATTTGAAACTTGTCCTCAAGTCACCAACTCACCTTTAACCAACATGACATACCACATATCAGTCCATAGCACAAGGTCAAGAGGGTACTTGTAGATAATGTATCAACAATGAATATTTGCACACTGAAATTACTCAAACATTTGGGTTACTCCAAAGTAACATTGGACCCAAACACCATCATTATCAAGGCATATGATAACATTGAGTGGGAATCATTTGACACCATACATCTCCCCATCATGGTGGGCATGTCACACACCAAACTCTACTCCATGTCATCAATCTTGATCTGCCATACAATGTACTCCTTAGCTTACCATGGATTCACACCATGCAAGTCGTCCCATCCTCCTTCCATCAGTTCATCAAGTTTGCACACTTAGGAATGAAAGTAACCATCCTTAGTGATCCAAAACCCTTCCAATATTTTAAATTGATGGACGGGTGATATCATAAAGCCAATCATTGTCCCATCACTAAATATCCCTCTAAGACATAAACCAATGGCGCTAGGCATGCCAAAACTCTTACCCTACCTCCATATTGATGATCTCCCATCCACATCCAAAACACCACCTCCTAAATCCTGATTAGGATCCTTGATAAAGGTTGAATAGAATACAAATTTCAAAACACCTTCCATGTGACTGAACTCCTTATTTCACCTAGAAGTTGTGGCAATGGGAAGATATAACCAATATCCTATCAGTTTATCACAACCTCATTCATTAAAGCCAGTCTTAGTTTAGACAATAAAATCGAAGGCTTCAATGACTCCTGGTTGTACAATGATGACTTGGAATCTTGATTTCAAAGCAAACAATAACCTATAACAAACCACATGAAAAATCATGAATTATAAGGGGGACTTGGCCCTCATGAACAAGGAATCCTAGAACCTATATAGGTGCAAAAAAGTCAAGAATATCGTGGCATTGGATACAAGCCACCTAGGTATGATCCACTTGATGACATTAGTGACAATTCCACGATTTCCAAGGAGGTTTTGACCGACATCAAACCAAATTCTTTTCATAGTTTATACAAAGACCTTGTTACCACCAACATTTTAAATGACATCGTCGTCCCTACCATTCATCTTGAACTCAAATTCCTTGAACTCATCAATTGGGATCAACAAAATCACATATATTTGGACCTATTTCAAAATGACAGAGCTATTGCAAAACTCATGGGAATTTGAGATGGCATCTCGCTCAAGGATTAAAAAAGGGATTCAAAATATAATTGAACACATCGACATACTTTGGGGAGAAAGAAGAGTTTCTTAGTCACAAAAAACCCAAAAAATAAAAAACCAATTTCCCCTAGTGAAAATCTCTTTGAGGTGATATTAGACAATAAAATAAATAAATAAATAAATAAATAAAGATGTGTCTGTTAGTGAAAACCTTTCTAAGGCACCGATAGACGAGGAACTCAACCTTTCCCTTAAGTTAACATAACTACAAAATGGGTCTCAGCTAAATGTTGAAGACACTATCAAAGCAAAAGAAAATTTTAAGATCATCGAATTAGGAGCTACTCTCAGCTCATCTGAACAAGAAAACTTCATTTAAATTTTAATGGAATCTCTAGATGTCTTCACATGGTCATTTGCCATTATAGTAGAACTAGATACACCCATTTTTGGGCCCCAAGATGAGTCTAATGGGGACCTAATGGACATAGAGCTTAAGCTTCCACCTGCCCTGGCATAGTTAGTGGATGGTTCTACATTGATTATTGAGGAGACCATTGATGTTGAAAATGGTACAAAAGATAATCCCATAATCATCAAAATAGGGGCTAATCTCAATCCCACGGAACATGAAATTTTCATCGCCTTTCTAAAAAAAATTATAGACATCTTTGCTTGATCATATGCTGATATACTTGGGTTGGATCTATCAGTTGTGGTGTACCATCTCATTGTACATGTGGACACTAAACCTGTTAAGAATTTTTTTAGGAAAATGCATCCCAAGGTGGCCCTTCTTGTCAAAGAAGAAATACAAAAACTTTTGGATGCTAGGTTCATCCAACTAATTGATTACTTTGAATGGATATTCAACATTGTGTTTGTCAACAAGAAACCAACATGGATAAGAGTTTGTAAAAATTTACGTGTGACATCAACAAATCCTACCCAAAATATGACTTACCTTTACCTAATATGTACATGATCATCGACTCAACAATAGCTCACGAAATGCTTTCTATCTTGGATGGTTTCTTCAGCTATAATAAAATTAAAATTGCACTCGAGGATAATCACAAAAGAATGTTGACTACAACTTAGGGAACCTTTTGATATCAAGTCATGCTTTTTGAGTTGAAAAATGTAGGTGCAACCTACCAATGAGCCATGACTATTATCTTCCATGACATAGTCAAAGACTACGAGGATGACATATTGGGTAAGTCCAAAACTAGAGCAACATCTAGCGATTTTGCATGGGATCTTTGAAAGATTAAGTGAAAACAAGGTGCACCTCAATCCTAAAAAGTATATCTTCTGTGTTACCTTAGGAATATTGTTGGGGTTAATCCTCTCTAGAAGAGGTATCAAATTTGACCTAGAGAAATTCAAGGCCATCACTGACATGTCTCCTCCTTAAAACCTTAAACAATTTCATAGTCTACAGGGCAAATTACAAGCTAAAATAGTTCCTATCATAATTGGTAGAGAAGTGTCAACCATTTACACATTTGCTAAAAAAGGACATTTTGTTCCTTTGAAACAATGAATGCCAATAGACTTTTGAATAATTTAAGCAATTCCATGCAAATCCAATAGTACTAGTTCCACTTACTTCGGGAAAACCACTACTGCTTTACTTCTCATCAACATAGTTAATCTTGGTGCTCTCTTAGCCCAAGAAGATGACCAGTGAACAAAAAGAGTTATCTATTATTTAAGCATGACTTTGGTAGAATACAAACTTAACTACACCCCCACCGAGAAAACATTCCTATTTGTTGTATTTGTTTCCTAAAATATATGACACTACATGCTCAACAATAAAACTTAACTTATTGCCAAAATTGATCCTCTCAAATATATTTTATCAAAATAGCTATTACATGTAGAATGGGAAAATGGGTCATGTCGCTTAGAAAGTTTGATATTGAATATGCAAATTAGAAAGCTATCAAAGGTAAGTTCCTCACAGTTCAATTGGAAAATGCACCATTATCAAATAAGCAACCTTTGGTCATAGGATTTCCAGATGAATTGATCTTATCTCTTGATAAGTCACTAGAATGGAAGCTTTACTTTGATGGATCCTTCATTGCCCATGGATCGGGGGTAGGCATTCTGTTCCTAACACCACAAGGAGATCTCATTCCTAAGGCTTTCAGAATTGGTTTTCCTTGTACCAACATCACAGAGTACAAAACACTCATGTAGGTGTCAAGATAACAATCCAATGGAACTTTCAACATTTATCTATCTTTGGTGACTCCCAACTAATTATTAAGTCAATAATCAATATCAGACTAAAGACAACAAGCTCATCCATTACAAGAACATGGTCGACAACTTAAACCAATACTTTGTGCACATTTAGTTTGAACAGGTCCCTTGCAAAAGTAACAAATATATAGATGCAATGACCACCATTGGCTTTCTCCTCAGAATGTCATAGGATACCTCACAATGTCAATTCTTAGTTGAACAACTAATGGTCTCCACATACAATATCTGAGAATCTGAAATGGTATGTGAGATTGTTGGTCCCAATTCTCCCTAGTATCATGACATCTAAGCTTACCTTCTAAAGTAAATTATTTATAATCATTTATACATTATCATGTTTGAGAATTTACGAATTCTTACACATGTTTATATCTTTCAGTGTACTTTATATGCTATGTTACATAGATTTTTTGCTAACACATATATGCATGGACTAGTATAATATACTTATGTTGTTTACTTATGATTCATCTATTTGTCATTTACTTGAGTGTAATTAATTTCTTGCTATTGTATTGCTTGTGGAACATTTGAATATGTTCCTTGCTTGTTGGCCCCTGTGCCATTGTATGTTGATTGGACATTTTAATATGTCAATCTTTGTTGGTTGGGCATTTAAATATGTCATCCCTTTTTATTGTGTGGCATTTGAACATTCCCTTTGTATTTGGTCTCATTGGACCATTCTCTTATATTAAATTAAGTGATATATTGTTTGAGTTTGATTGTTTGTTGAGCTTGTATTGCCACTCTCTAGACATTGCCATGATCCAAATCATGCATCTTAGGACTTGATGTGATCACATATTGTGAGATTCATTGATATATCTATTTATACATGTTATACCTATATGATACATCAATAATAAATATATTATATATACCTTATCCTTTTGAGATAAGGTACCTACCAGTTTCTATGTCCCTCACCTCAAAAGGGGTCCATATCAGTGGGGACATGTAATAGAAGCATGACCTCATCATTTTTCACAGTTTCTAGATTTTAGTGGGGGCATGTCATAAATAAATGAACTTTACACTTAGACACTTTCTCAATATCTTCAAATTTCAGTGGAGGCATGTCACAAAGACATGACCTCCACACTTCTACAATCTCCAATTCAATTACATGATTCAAACATGCACTTTGGTTAGAATCCTATGTATTGCACCAATTTTTCATAGATTTGAAACAAATTTATTTAAATTTATGACACATGTAATCCAACTCTAAAATATTAGAGGTGATTATTTCATGATATTGCACCAAATATTACAAAACTTACCAAATATACTATTCACCAAGATGCATTGATTACACTAGGATGTATTGTTATCGAGTCTTTTTTGTTGTTGCAGTTGGTTCATTTTATAGGTTGAAGTGATTAAATAATTTAACCTTAATATAATTATAATTTAGAGTGATTAAATCATCCAATATCACCATATTTATAGGATGAGTTGATTAAATCACTCACCCACACTAGATTATATATATATTCTCACTTGAGTTAAGTGATTGAGATATAATGATCTCAATGGCTATGTTATAACTCATCCTCACCAAATTATGGGAATAATACCTTCCAATATGCCTCTTCAATTCTCAAATAATTTAGGTCTAAATTTTTTCCATCTCCAATACTTCATAAGGAAGCATCTTTACCAAGTCAAAACATCAAGAGGACATATGGTTGGATCAACACACATGTGTACTCCCTTGCTCTCTTTATTTTCAAGTATTTAAATTATTTCAAATTTCAAATTATATGCACTGATTTCTTTTATAACATACTCTTGGTTACATGTCATACACCAAAGAAACACTCAAAGTAGGTTTAATTAAAGGCAAGGTGTGTTATACACACCTAAGTACTCATTTCTTTCCTTTAAACTAGTAATTTCATCTTTATGCATTAATATATTAAAGGGAGGAATGTAGATACTAAAACTAAATATGTATAACATCTTAGTATTGTACATTTAACAAATATTAATCAGGACTCTACCCTTTAGTTCTAGACCTCTCCATTGCTAAAATGATCACATTGGCCATCTCATTATATCGAAATGCTTATCTCTTAATCTCATCCATATCATTTTGATGATCCATGTCTCCCATACTAACAAAAATATTAAAATATGATAAACATCCTTCACTTTTAGTTTTAGATACATACGTATTTTCTAGCCTTCTAGACACTATGAGCCATAAATGTATAGTGTTAATGGTAGTGTCCAGATCTTTAACTAGCACCCAGTTGTCATCCAAATTGAAAATGATTCGAAACCTTTGGGTTGATCTCTTTGTCTTATTTAATCCTAATGTGAGATATTTTCAAAAGGTGTGGTATAAATAAAAATCTAAGCCTTCTTATTCCCAATCTATAAAATACCAAGCAAACACCTACAAAAGCTCAATTAATCAACTATACAACCAAGTTATTTTGCCTTATTTATTGTTATTTTCATATCAAGCATAGGAGCAGTCATATTTCAGATTTGAAGCATTCAAAGAGCAGCCCATGAGTGATGTTTGTCAAATTACAAACTAAATCATTGCATGCATATTCATATAGCATATTACACAATTTTGTACATACTTACCGACACATAGGGGAGAACTACATAAGTCTAAGACCCACCTTGGTGTATTGTCTATGTAGGAAGTGCCATTGATGGAGGGGTATTTGGGGTCAGTTTGACACCATGAGCCCACTAACCCATTTTTAGAAAACTCATTCTAAGGGTAAAGAAAGGTGAAAAGCTAGGGTCTAATCAATTGGCAAAGTATGACAACCTATATCCAAAATTTGAACACATCAACAAAAAGGTGATAGAAATCCCAAAACATCAAAGTTGGTCACATCGATACATAATCATTATTCCATACTAGACACCTTACATCACAGTTAGACACTAGCGTCGATGGTAGTGTTAGGATCCAATGGTAACATCCCTCAATATAAAAGTATGATTTATTGAATCTGATGATTGATTAGAAATATTGATTATTTTCTAGTCTAGATCTACTTGCACACAATAAACTCAATTGAAGATCCAATGGTAACATCCCTCAATATAAAAGTACCATTTCTCTTCAGTATTACAATCAATTGAATATATTTTGAATTTATTACTTTATATATTTTATAAATCTCAGTATTATAATTCAAAATATTCATTTATCTAATTTTTCAATTAATTTTTCTGCTATAGATTAGTTTATCACCTTTATGTTTGAACTATTTATATATTCTTAACCCTATAACCCCATAATCTTCAATTTAGTGTTAAACACAATGTTAGTTCACATAATCAATAAATATAATCATCCAATATAGCAAAACACAATATCCATTATAAATAACACTTTAAAATGTATGAGAAATAAGATTTCATGTATAACAATCTACTTTGATCAATGTACCGATATAGAAATATATAACCTTATAGGTTTATGAATATGGCCGCATTGTAGGTATGCCCCTAATTAATAAAGGTTATCCCTTGGTGTAAATAATGTCACACATCTATATGTCAATGTATCATATGTAACATGTATGTCATGCAGTCACTCGTGTATACTATGACAAGTATGTGCATAGAAATTATATATGTAATTCATCATGTATATGATAAATAAAATTAACCAACTACATGTCAAATAGAATAATGACATGCATAAGTCCTAGTTTTGTACTTTTTTTAATTATATAGGGTGAATAGAGAAGGTTTTACAGGGCTCATGCAACCACTAGTTTAAACAAAAGTAGTATAAATTAAAAACAACCGAAGATTGACAATAGTTTAGAGAAGGCCTTCAGCCGAGAATATACATACCAAAAACCCAAAAACAAATAGATAGGCCATTAAAACTAAACCATAAACTCAAAAAGACCACAAAGTATTAGCTAGAACTAGAAAGCTCATCGGAGCTAGTATTATCCTAAGTAGTCTCCTACTCCCCCACGGTCTCTTGGATAGATTATTTTAGCATAAACTTTTTAATTTACTTCTGGTACACTTCGCGGGACCTTCGTCAAAGGTGAGTATGGTCTTATCCCGAGTTGAACATGGGGTCCCTTTATGATGAGAAGTGGTCTGGTTATCAGGGGATTCCTCAGAAATCTCCACTGGTTCCATCTTCTTTTCTATCATAATGAATTCTATCTTTAACACCACTTCTAAGTCATTTTTGAGTCTCATCGTAGCTGCTTTCAACCAATTCCAATCATCAATAAGGTCTGACATGGCCATCCCAACATTCTTGAGCTTGTCTAAAAAAAACTCTAGTTCTCTATTGCACTGGCCTATTGAGTCTTCCATGGAGAAGGTTAGGGTGTATTTAAAGTTGATTGTTTCCTTGGCAGGGGAGGAGATGATTTTGCATTTTTTGGTGAAGGGTGGTGAAAGGGCAAGCAAGGGATTGAGAGGTGTATGATAAATGCTGAACTAGTTTTGTATGTTTTAAATATTTGTTTTTTTTGTATTTTTTGTATTTTTGAGTGTTTCAATTTTGTTTGTATTCTTGAATTGAATTATGTCCCAACTAATCTATGATTACATCAATGGTATGATCACATATAGGTCCTATACGAATCAATATGTATTTCACATGCCATGGGTGAAGAGTCACACACACACACACACACACATCATTGTTCAAATCAAAGAAGTGATCATGCATCGTAAAATATTCAACATCATCATCATACTCAACATGATCAACCTTATTTTCCTACCGCATGTTTTATAAATGGATTCAAAATTGTCTTAAGATTTACATTAAGTTGTGTAACCAAATCATTCATAGGCGTACTAACATCCTTGAGATAAATGGAACTATAATCAGTTAAGTATTGTATCTTATGTTTCAACCAGATCGTCTATTGGTTGCATGTCCTGTGCATATATGGAAATCAGATTATGCCTAGATATTAAATCCCTTAGGTTGCACCTTTACCATAACAACCTCCATTTGAAAATGGATAGATATGAGATTTCAATCAAGAAGATTTTTTAACATCTTATAATAGTTTTTAATAACCATAAAAAATTTCTATGTTAAGGAACATAAAAAACAAATGTATTGGTAGATTATAGAATTGTGATAACCAAATTCTTAATAAGGTCAATCTGTAATTGTTTTATTGTAATAATGCCTCAAGTCTTAATTTTTTTTGGGGTAACATATCACAATTATTTATTCCATGTCTAATTATTCAATGATAATTACAAAATTCTTTCCATTTATGATGTGACAAACAAGCCATATATCCATATCTAAAGGAAAAAAACATGCTATAATTCTTGTGAATTAAATTGTAATATAATATTTAGTTTATGTTATAAAACAATTACTTCTAATGTTTTATCTTGATATGGATAATATTCTATTTCCATGAACTCTATGTTGTTAGCTGAACTTTGCACAAGTGTTGGATATTCATCATTGATACATTTTGGGATGCACAATGCTTCTTGTGATCGAGTCATAGTAGATTTTACAAAGTGTTGTATTAATGGAACACTTATTGTGAGAGATTCATTTAAATAATTAATATTTCAATTATAATATGTATTTATATCAATTCTTTCATTATAATGTGCATCATTATCTATTTCTCAATGTACCATACAAAATTCACTCTTTACTTCCTTACTTTATAGAGGTTCCTCTAGGGATGTGTCTACATCGTTGGTATTATCTTGGTTTCTTTAAGACTGAGGTAACTTCCCATTATTATATTATGCATAAATGAGACCCTGTAACCTATCAATGATTTCCATGTTTGAATTATCTTGGTACTCTCCTAGTCTTATAGGTGTAAAATTTAGATGAAACAAATAATCATATATGTTCTTTGGGATATCATTGTAATCATCATCACTATCATCGTCAATATCATTCAATTAGAATCTTATGCATAGAAAAACATCACAAAATATTTATCTTCTCCTTTTGTGTTTCATTCACATGCAAGGCTATTTTACTAATTCTTGGTTAGATGGTATGTTTGGAGGCAACTAAGTTTCATTGGCTTTCCATGTCTCTCCTACCTCATTGTATATATTTATGATATGACTATGACTTGTAATGGAGGTAATATGGAGTGATGGACATAGAATTAAAATATAAGCCCTTCATTAGGTTAATTTAATTTTTAATACGTGAAATATCTTTTATCTATAGGAAATGTACATGTACATCCTACATGCACAAATTTTAAGAACTAATGTCGAGTGGACATGGTTTTTTTCATAACATGAGTCCAGGGTATACCAAATAGTATATTATAATTAAAATGATTAGGAATCACTTGAGATATAGCTGTTAATATTTCAGAATCCCATGTGACGTCCAATATAATTGTTCTTGACACTTTATTAGGTACATTATCAAAACATCTTATGTTCATATCTAATTTATAAATATAATGAATATTGATTAAAAGTGATTGAAAAAATGTGCTATTGAAAAATTTCAAAATTGAGCTATTATCTATGAGCACATGCTTAAATAAATTATTTAGGATCCATGCTTGAATAAAAATTATAATTTTCTGATCAATAATATGTTGAGTACGAAAATCTTCTTTCTCAAAATAAATTATCTTCACTATCCTTTAATGTATTGTTGGTTTGGTAAAGTTGCATCACATAGTTTATATAAATAATGTACTTATAGATAGTGAACCTATTCATAAGCCATAATATAGATATTTTGGCTGGAGTATTATTAATTTTTTAATGTATTGTTGGTTTGGTAAAGTTGCATCACATAATTTGTGTAAATAATGTACTTATAGATAGTGAACCTATTCATAAGCCATAATATAGATATTTTGGTTGGAGTATTATTAATTTTGTCTATGAAATCATAATCTCTAGTTGCATTAGTTAGTACCTTAGGTGGTGGAGGAAGATGGGGATATTTTGATTACCTCCACTTTGTCCTACAAGATTTTTTACCCTACCTATTAATTTTGTGATAACATGGAACTCTGTATCTAAGATAATCCTAGGGTGAATATTATATTAGGGATGTTGGATATCACTATCAATAGGTTTGAAGGGAGGAGGAACAAAATGGGTCACACATGCCATATTCCTTTGATGAGTCACTAGAATCATTTTATATTCGACATTCAGGGAATATGTGTTATTAAGGAGAGGTAAGATTTCAACATTTTTAATATCATCCTTAGTTTCATTATAACTAAACTTAAACCATTTCATTACATGAATTGTAAACACATTGTGTATTTTAGGAAATAAACATGTAACCATGAAAACGATAGTTTGGGATCAACCAAATATAAATTAGTAGCATCCAATGGAATCATGTTAGTGTTTCACTTATGTAAACAAGGGGAAATAAAAAAATAAGATCTCAAATTCAAACTCTAGTAGAGGAAATAATTAAAATCCTAAAAATTTATGAAATGCTAAAGGATGAATAAACCTAGGACTTTTTGTACTCAAGTCAATGATTAGGTTCACCATAATGTTTTAATTATTATAGATTAATGTGGTCCAAATAATGTAAAACATGGGATAATTTATATTTTTTTACAATATATAAATAATAAATTAATATAAATTGAGAAAATGAAAAGGTTAATATTACACTAATAAGATTTAAAATTGAAAAATCAATGAATGTTAGATGTAGTTATATTATTTATGTTTTTTATCACTCATAACAGTCATCACATGTTCTAAAAATTATTAAGCATATGCTTTGTCATTGCTCAAATCATAAAACTAAATCTCAACTCTTGCCTAGACATTGTTGGTAATAGTGAGGCCTCTATGGTGATTGGTATTGTCCTTCCTCTATTGGAAGTGTCCCTATAAAATGTTTATGTCTATGATGCCTCAAACCATTGCACCTTCACCTATAGATGTTTCCTATGTGTGTGCTCACCTTCAATCTTAGGCATTAATCTTTGTTTTGATTTTGCTTATTTTGAAGCCCTAACCACACTTTTGACCAAAAGATGGCCCTTGAAAAGGGGGTTAGAATGTTGGGTTTGAAAACCCCAATCACTCTCCACTATGTGATTAAACATATCATACATTCCAATAATTTTAAATGGGATCAAACTAATGTAGTTATCCCACCTATTGTGTGTGTGTGTAACATCATGATCAATCTAATTACCTACTTTTTAAATTAGATATGGCTCAATGGATTTTAATTTTATGGGTTTTTAAACAATTAAACCTTTGTGATAATGTCTCAAAAGAGTGCTAGTATATTTCTCAAGTAGTTATCAAATAATTGTTGAGTTACCCAATGAGTATACCCTTAGGATTGATTTGCATTTTAGCCGACTATTTGATATTTATCGCTATGACTAACCCATGAAAAATGTATATGAAAAAATAATAGAGACTTCCCAATTTTTAAAATATTTATTGAGTGTTCCTAAACACTTTCAATAGTGGTAGACACCTACGGTAATCCATAATTTTCTAGTTGTTTCCGATCGTGTAATGGGAGTGAATTTAGTGATTTGAGATATGGAGACAAACTAATATCTATTCTAAAAGTTTTTTGTAAATATCATTTGATCATAAATATGTGTATCCTAGAAATAGGGCTGGTCAAGAATATAGGTGGGTAAATAGAGAGAGGGAAAGTGTGCACAAGAGTCAAATGTGTGTGTAATTTTCAAGTATGCCAAAGTGTGAAAACATTGATGTTTTCAAAATATCTAATACCAAATTTAGGTATCTATAGTTTGTTTAAAATTATAGAACATGGATAAATTTGTTAAATATTCCATTCTCCATTTCAACAAACCCTTCACCATCAACATCTGAAGGACTATAATTGTCCACAAAAATATTAGTTATGAATATTTCGTCAAGAGTGTGAAATAATTAGCCATCATGCATAATAGGGAAAGAGGTTCCCGATTTTAAAATCCATTTAGACATAAGTGATACATTCATTATTGAAAAATTTATTACTCCATTCTTGTAAGGAGGGACGTGCCTCCAAGTATGCCATTTTCTTGAAACACTAATGTTCAACATGGCTTAGTTTAGTACAAAATTTATAACACACTTTGTAGAATTTGTTTCTATTTGCCTTTGACCTGATGGGGGGATGTATTTTTTAGAGTTGATTGAATTCCCTTAGGCTTGGAATTTAATTTCTATTTTCCTTTGGTAGGTCCTTATATTTGAGAGATGGGTTGTGACACCTCATTAGTATCACTACCAACTAATTCTTGTTGCTTATTACTTCCATGTCAAATTTTTCCAATGAAAACAAGTTTATTTTTCTATCTTAGTTTCCTCATAGAATTTACAAATTTTAGTGCCACATATGCACTATCCAAATAATCTCATTGTGTGTCATGAATTAAAATTAAAATTGAGTAGGGATGACTAAATTTTGACCAAAAACTCCAAGTTCACAAAGCTCAATTTACATTTGACATGCTCGAATCTTACCATGTGTCCCAAAACTATCTTTTAAGTTATTCCAAATTGCCCAAGGTTCCATGACTCCTTGAAAGTGAGACTTCAATTCAAGGGACACTAACCGACCTATGATTACTCTTACTTCATCACAACAATTTTTCCATTTGATTGATTTAAAAAGTTCAAAAGGAGTTCAATTTCTTCACTCATGGCTATTTTATAAAGATAATTACTAAGAAGCACATCCGTGATGTACCCTTTCTAGTTAAGTAGTTTAAATTGGTGAGGATTGTCTTTTTCTCTTCCATTGTTAGCATATAAACTTATTGTATGTAAAAATAATCACCCTAAGAAAATTATTTTAATGATATCTCAAGTGGCATATGAATATTATAATCTCAATAAGAGGATAAAAATGGGATAGTCACCCAAAACACATTTTTTTTCTAAAAAAGGTCTCCAAAGATACATGTTAAAATGACGAATTCGATGAAAGGGTCACAAAAGTGTAGTCACATTATGTGAAATTTATCTTCTATAATTTTTACAATGGTGAAGTCACATTTTTAATCTATGGAAACATTTTTTTGAGTCCTTATTGGAACACTTTTCAATTAAAACTATCAAATTCCACACAGGTCAAAAGTTATCTAATAATAACCAATTTTATGCCAAATACGTCCTATGCATTTCCATTTTAGTGTATTATTTTGAAATTGAACCCAAAATAGGAATACTAAAAATTTAAGGAGAATTGAAGCTATGCATAGGCTTACTAAATTTAACCATGATTGTTTTGGAATTATTAGGTTGAGTGTTTGTGATATGTAAGCTCTTTGACATATAAATCCTAGGCATTAATAGTGAACATGCTAAAAGGTTAATAATTACGAAAGGTTCCATCATACATGTAGCTAAACTATCTTATTTGTAAGGTAAAAATATATTAACTTATTGAGGCTAATTTATTACTAGTGCATTGATGGCTTCCTATTGGAATAAAACAAAAATATCCTAGACACTTTAGATATATCATGAGGTATGTGGAATATAAAGTATATATACATCATTGTTTGAGGATTGGGTAATGGGAGAAATCCCCACACCTTATAAACTGATAATGTCACTCTTATTTATTTGTGTGAATTGGGTTATTTCCCCAACTAGTTCCACTCTTGGGTCCTTTTCACACTCTTCCATTTAAGTTTACATAGGTTTTTTGTTTTACGTCTCACCTCATATGGTTATGACACTTATCATAATCCTATGACATATTGGTAAGTGGTTGGTGAGTGTTATTTACATAAATACCCCCTTGTAAATTTATTTGAAACCAATTCATTCTTTGTAATATTCACTGCAAATGAAAACTCTCTCATTATCTTTTTGCATCCTCGATATGATTATAGTTTATTCTTATCAAATTTGATATCTTATTTTGTGAGTGATTCCATTAGGCCTTTAGATCATTGTTGGTTATCTTCATAGCGAAATATCACATGGTATCAGAGTAGGTGAAGTGTCCTAGATATCCTCTTAGGATATCAATGATTCTAGATCAGGTATTCTCTACAAGCATTGAGTATGTTCTTCTCTTGCATCCTTTTAAAGATGGACCTTATAATCAAAAAGGTGTGAAAGGAATATTAGATTTTGGGGGGTTCCTTGTGTGTTTTTATTATAATAACAAATTCTAGAGTTTGATGGAGCAAATATAAGCTCACCATTGCATCCAAGGTGTCCGAGAAACTTAGTTCTATTTCTTATTTTGTCTCTATTAGATATCAGTGGCTAGATTGAAAGTTTTTTTTTGCAAAATGCCATATTTATAGTTATTTCTAGTTTTTTTCTAGAAAATTTATAGATTTGTTGTTACAAGCTGATTTTTGTACATATACTTGTGTGCCTTATAATGGCCTACATATTTTATGTGTTGCACTTGTGCATTGACTTTTTTTGCATGTTGTACCTATGTTCCCCTTGTATGCATCATATGTTCTTATTGCATCTTATGTAATAGTAATATGTGTTATGTACCCCAATATAGATCCATACCTACCATAATACATATTGGCTACATACTACATCACCAAATTCAAGCTGCATGTAAGGTTTTTTTTTCAAAATTTTAACTTTTTTTCTTACAATTTTCTTTTTATACCAATTAGATCTAGTTTTATTGCCATACATGCAATATGATCTCATTTTAGAAATTTATTATCCAAGTTAGTTGTAAAAAATATTTGAGATCATTGTGATATTGTTGTAAAAAAAAACTGTATCAGTTGTTTGGCTGCATAGCCTACATATCCATTTAAAAGAAAATGTCTTTTCTTCTTCAAATTTTTATGAAGTGTACCTCAATCAAAAAAATTCTAGGTTTTGTGCTGCTATTTCTAATATTTATAGTAAAATTTTTAAATTATGAATTACATAAATAATTATAATATAAATTACAATTTTACTAATGCTATTTCAAACTATTAAAAAAGGAAAATACATCAAACCATTCATTTGGTTGTGGTTAAATATTACAAACCTATAGATTTGGTGGTAGTTATAGTAAAGTTGGTGGTAAAGATTTGAAAATTTACACCCCCTATCCAATTTAGTTTTTGAATTTGTAGTTCAATTTCAATGGTTGATATCTTGATCTCCCAACCTCCTTTTTTCAAGCAATTTATTTTTATTTTGGCAAATTTTCAGCACTCTAGGTGGTGATGTAGATAGCTTGTGATTTTGATGTCAAGAATTTCCACAAATTTTAATTTGTCATAGGTATTTTTGAGGTATTATCCATTTTTTGACCTTTTAAGACTTCGTTTGGGTTCATAAAAACCCCTTTTAAGGTGTATTCTTTTTTCAATGTGCATGGTTTTTTGTGTACTTTACAATGGTGATTGTAGTTTGTACTCCTTATGATAAATAATTGGACTTTCAACATTGTATCCTTATTTTGGTAATTGTAAATCACCGAGATCACAACTACTTTTCTATATTTTTCAAGTGGTGATTGTAACTACACTAAAAATAAAGTTTCAAATCATATTAGTTTGGGGTGTTATATCATTGAGTCATTTCATGGGTTTTGGTGTATGATTGTACCCATTTTATTTGAGTTATCTCTTATGCTCTTAAAATTTTGATATGGGTAATCCTAAATTTACTCTATTAAATCCATACAACTATATAAATTAGAAATCACACACATGGAGTGATTTAATGGGTAAAGGATATTATCACTACATAAATGAAATAATTTTAGAATAAATAGATGCGTAGGTAAAAATAAATACTAAAAATCTTAGCTATTTGTGTATATTTGTTTCTCTTGATATTGATCATTTTAAACCACCTGAGGAGGTTTGGGATAAAATTCAAAAATTATACAATCAAACTGATGAGGTTAGGGGGTATCAACTTGATAATGATCTCACTAATCTAGATCCAAAACATTTTTATAGTATCCAAAACTATGTAACTAAAGCCAACAAACAAGAGCACAACTCAAAGATTTTGGTATTTAGAATAAAGATGTATAACTGATTCTCAATGTGCTAGGAAAGCTTCATTCTAAATATGCAACATTTATTTCTAGTTTTCAAACTCATCAATTGACTATGAAAAAATCCTACACTATGCCTTCATTTGAGTCATTTTAAAAGATGTTGAATATTGAATAGGAAAAGTTAATCATAGTGGGCATTCTCAAGCCATCTAAGTCACAAGCTTTGGTGGTGGGTCACCCAAAACATGTGAAAGGGTCTAATAATAAATATAATAAACCAATGCACAATCCATGAAAAAATCACACATAATCATTTTCTCTTACACCAATAAATTCTAAATTATCTTCCAAAAATGTGGATTCACAGAGGAAGGAGAGACCAACTTTTTCATATTGCAAGAAAGTTGGTCATGATGAGAATCATTTTCATGCTAAGAAAATTTATGATTTAATCCATTTTATTAATACTAATCACATCAATTTATCATCATCCTACATAAAGGAATCATCTCCTTCCACTTCTTCCACATCAAAGAAAGGGAAGGGAAAAACACTAGTAGCAGTGGGAAAATCATCACAACAATGGATACTTCACTCAAGGATTACACATCATATGGTTTCTGATATGAGAATGTTCTTTGTGTTCATAATTTATATGCCAACCTTATTTTCATCTACCAAATCATCCATCTTGGGAATGGTAAGAAAGTTTAGTTTTCTCCTGATTTAGTAGAGATTCACGATCTCGCGAATAATTCCTTAATTGCATTGGGACATGCTGATAATAAGTCTCAGCTATATGCATCCTCCCACTTTGTGTATAATTATCCTTCTACCACTTTACTCACTCATTCAAACATGGTGAATAAACTATGGCATGGGTGGTTTGGCTATCTTAACTACCACTATATTCAACAACTTAGCTCGCATAATATGGTCACAAGACTTCCTCCTATTTATTTTTTAGATAGTGTATGTTTAGGTTATACCATACGCAAGCATCCATAATATAAATTTTACAAAGGTACATCTTCAATTGATTCACAAGTCCTTGATATGGTTCAAAGTCATCTCATGGGTCCCTATCCTACCTTGTATTTTAGCAATACTCATTATGTCCTCACCTTCATTGATTACTATTCTAGATATACTTAGGTCTACTTCCTTAGATAAAAAAGTGAAGTCTTTAACTAGTTTAAATAATTCAAGGCTCATGTTGAGAAGCAATATGGAAAATATATCAATATTCTCCACACATATAATGATCGATAATATGTGAACCATCATCTTGAGCAATTATATACCCTTGAATGGATGAAACAACAACATTCAATTGTCTACACACCACAATAGAATGGTGTTGCTAAACGAAAGAACATGATCTTGAAGGAAATGAATAAGTGCATTTTCATTCTCATTCTCTTTATCTATAATTTTGGTTTGAAGACATTAACTATGGTACTCACATTCATAATTGAGTTCCCCACAATGCCTTGAAAGGCATAACTCAATTTAAAGCTTGGTGTGGTACGAAACTAGTTGTGTTGAATTTTTGAGTTTTTGGCTCCCTTGATTTGCATGTATTCATTCAAAGAAGCACAAGGCCTTGGAATCTCAAATTCAGCCTTGAATATTTATTAGATATCCTGATGATGGCAAGTGGTATTAGCTCTTTTATATAGAGACAACGTAGATTTTCATTAAAAACATTGTTTAGTTCAAGGAAACATATCTTCCCTTAGCCTCTCATATTTCCCCTTTTCCCTTCAAAATGGATTATAATGACAATGAATCAAAGGAATATTATTCAACTCCACATTTTCATGGGTCATATTTAGTTCCTACAAACTCTAATTCTTCATACTCATATTCTTCATCACCTTGATGGGTTCGATAGACTCTATGATCACTAGGCACCTTTTTCAAGAATTCTCTAGACACTCAAAGGACTTAACCACAACATAAATATATTTCACATGTGTAAATTGACCTTGATTTATATCCATAAATTTTTTGTGAAGCATCATGTATTATTGAGTGAGATTTAGCATTGGAGAAAGAGTGTAGTTCCTTGATGAGAAAGCACACCTTGGACCTTATCCCCCTTCCTAAGGGAATGAAAATTATTCGATGTAAGTGGATATACCAAAATAAATATGAAAATTATGGGACTATTGAAAAATTTAAAGCATGGATAGTAGCCAAAGGTTTCTCACAAGTTCATGGTGTTGACTACACTATGACCTTTGCCCCTATATATAAGATGACTTTCATTTACTTGAATATTGATATTGCTGCAACTCATGGTTGGGTTGTACATCAAATAGATGTGAAAAGTGAATTTATTCATAGGGATATTCTATAGGATATTTACATGGAGTAGCCACAGAGGTTCTTACATGATTCTTCTTTGGTTTGTAGATTAAGTCTATCTATGTCCTTAAACATGCCATTTGGGCTTGGTATGCCAAGATGGATTCCTTTCTTTTCTAGATTAGATTATCAATATTCCACTTAGATCTGAATGTCTAAATTTGACAATAGGAAAAATCTCATTTTATTTTGGTCCTCTATGTTGATGACATAATTATTACTAAGAGCTTTTCATCCATCATTGGTCAATTCAAATTTACTTTGCATGATCGATTTGCTATGAATGACTTGGGCCTTTTCCACTACTTTCTTAGGATTGAGATCACTCATACTTATTTTAGGATAACTCTTGATTAGCCCAAGTATGATCTTGATATCATATCTCTATTACACATGGACGATTATAAACTTGCTCCACGTCCCTTTTTATCAGGTTTTAAGATTGAGGTGAAGTGTTCCACTCCACTATTGATGCCACATTGTATCATCAACTTGTTGGGAGCCTCATGTATTTGACTCACACTCAACTTGGAATTTACTTTGTGGTTAGTATGGTCTCACACTTTATGCAAAAATCAAATGATCTTCATTAGAAAGCATCCAAATACATCTTGAATGACATCCAAAACTCTCCTTGACATGGGATTCACTATGCAGTAGGGACTAATCTAGACTTGGTGGGATGTACATATTCTCATTGTGTTGGGAATACTAAGGATCATAAGTATGCATATGCTTACAAATTTCATTTTAGTTCTGGCCCCATTAGTTGGTAGAGTAAGAAAAAACATATTATTGCTCTTTCTTTGACTGAGGTTGAGTATCAGGGAGTTATTAATGCCACTACTGATACTATCTAGATTCATAATATTTTGACTAAGTTTGGAATCATCATTCCTCGACCAATTTTACTCCTTTGTTAAAAACAAGGTGCCATATATATATCAAAGAACTTGATTCACCATCAATGGACCAAACAAATCAAGATCCACATGAACTATATAAGGGAGCTAATTTAGGAGCATGTCATTGTTCTTCAGTATTATCCTACAATAGATAAGGTTGAAGGTATCTTCACCAAACCCTTCACTAAGAGTAAGTAACATCACTTATGATATATTATGCAATTGTGGGACATTGCTTTAAGTGGGGTCACCTAATCTTATCCCATCATCCTCTTATGGGGGGGGGGGGTGTTCCCACGGGTTTAATCATTCCCTTATATTTTAAGGGGATCATTTTTTACATGGGTACCTCATTAGGCCTTGTTTTCAAGACCCATTTTTACATTTTTATAATTTTCCCCTCTAAATTGCATTTAGGGGGAGGGGTGTTCATGTGAATAAGGTTATTCCCTTAACTGGTTCCATTCTTAGGTCCCTTGCACACCCTTTCTTTTAAATTTACTGAGTGTTTTTTATTTTATGTCTCACTTCATATAATTATGACACTTTTCATAATCTTATTCCGTCTTGGTGAGTGTTTGGTGAGTGCTATTTCCATAAATACCCCTTTTTAATCTCATTTGAAACTACTTCATACATTGCAATTGTTGTTGCACATTAAAACTCTCTCATTATTATTTTTAAATCCTTGATAAGAATAAAATTTATTCCTATAAATTTTTATCTCTTGTTTTGTGAGTGCTTCCATTAGGCCTTTTGATCCTTGTTAGTTATCTCCATATCCAAATCTCACATTATTCAATAACAAAAACTTTATGAGAGTTTTAAAACTTTTGAAATATATTTTCTAACTTAGAGAAATTATATGATAAAAATAACTTCAACCCTTAGTATCCCACTACATTCTTCAATTTATGATTAATATATATCCCCTATTGGAAATGTGAGAGCATACTATTTGTTATTTGATGTAAGCCACTAAAATTTGGGTCTACAACTCAAGATACAAAACCAATGAAAAAATTACAACTCATAAAATGAAATAGAACTTGATATGGAAAAAAATTTAAAACTACATATTCAATATTTATACCTATTGTGGATATGAAAATAGGTCTGTATGCTCCATAAAACCAAACTACGTGAGGTGAACCTCTAATAGTTAGAAAACCATATTAAATTATTTTAGTAGTCTAGAATAAATGTATCTACCATAAGACAAAAAACCAACAATATGTGCAATTTATAAATATAATGAAAGCTTATAGTATGACAATACACAAATTTATATTAGGTAGCATGACTACTTCTTTTGATTAAAGCTTTAGCTTAAATTCACTAGTACTAAAAAAAATAACTCTTATCCACAATGTACTTCGCCCACTAGCCCTTTATGGTCTAACATATATATATCAAAAGGGAGGAAAGGGTTAGGGTTACGGGTTTGGAGAGAAGTTACCTATATAAAAATTATTAATAGAGATAATATTTAATTATTATTAGCATAAATCAATTAATTAAATAGTTAATTGATAATATTATCTAATAACAGATTATAGATAAGTGTGCACCAATTAATTCTTATCCAAAAATTATATTACAAGTACATATTAAACCATACAAAACTATTTCATTTAGTAAACATTATTATTCAGGCATTTAGATTATATTTGAGACATTTATTTCATTGTGCTCATTCATTACAATGTGAAAATTCATATAGGACTAGAGATTATATCCACACATTTCTTGTTAAATTTCATTGAGTATTATTTTTGAAAAATTTTCCATCCTTGGTACCTGATATTCACACCCTCATTTCTATTGGCATGTGATGATTTATCATGTTTGCAAAGGAGACAAATTTCTCAGAGATCTATGCATAATTTAAGAAATATTAATGAGGTTTTTAGAGCCACAAAATAGATGAATAGTATTGAAAAAATAGTTTTCAAAAAAGTATGGTTGGACACAAAAGAATTGATGTTCCTTAAAATTCCCCCACTCTACCAATAGAGTGCAATTTGGAAAATTATCTCTATTTATCTATGTTTTATAGGTTGTTTTCACCTCACCTCTTTGAGCTTTTTATGTTTTATATTTCTAACAACTATTTCCATATTCCTAAAAAAGTAAATCTTCTAAAATCCCCTCTTGTCATTTATTTTTGATTATAAAATATTATTATTTTAAATTAGGCTTGATTTACTATTTTATGAATATATGTCTTACATTATGATGTCATTTGATGTAAGAGTCTATGGAAGCTGCCAAATGTTGCCATCCATAAGAGTCTAATATGTGTCTCGAATAAATCTATATTGTAGCCAAAGAGAAGCGGAAAGAGCCACGTGTCTTTGATGAATCATGTAGAAGGCGCCAAGTGTCATCCTCCGGTTCCTCCTAGACCATAAAGAAAATTTTCATGAATCGGCTAAGTGTCCGCTCCCAGAGTGTCTGTCTACCTGTTAAAGATGAAATGGAGGGAAAATCAGCCAAAGTTAATTCGAGTAGATGAAACAGTGATCGGGTAGTTTTATGGAGCCCCCCAAGCATTGAATGAGTCGATTGTTTGTCCCCTCAGAATTTAAGATGGAATAGACAGGTGTGCGGCCCAGTAGGTGATAGAATTTGAATTCCAGGTGCTAAAGAAGGCACAAAATAAATGTGGTGGTAATCAATACAAAACCATAATTATTTCATAATAAACCAAATATATATCAAATAAAAAAGGGTAATCAAGAAAGGTGAATAGCTAAGATATCCTAAAAAAACCTCACTTAATATAAGTATTGCCTACTAACCCAAAAGGGCCTTATACCGATGTAGTTTTCCCTCCTAGAGTGAGTGCGTGAATCTTTATATTTTATATATGAATAAAACTACATATATTGACTTGAATGTTTGGAAATGAGTTACCTTAACTTATAATAAAATGAATTTAGACATGTCTTATGACTTTTATAATATATTATAATCCTTACTGCATGTATTTATGTGTATATGTATATGTATGTATGTGTATATGTTAAGGTTCAAAGAAGATAAAAAATTTCCAAGTTATAGATGAACAAGACAGCATTGAGACTCAATTACATATGCAAAATCATTTCAAACTTTCAAAATTATCTTTTCAATAAGTTGATAATTTTGAAGTCATTAAATAGGATGATCATGCAATAGAACTTGAGTTTGAGGCAGAAGGAGATTAGTCAATATGAAGAGGAAAGTAAGCATGGTGACCTCTCTCCTCCCTTTTTTGGTGAACTTCCTTGTTGCTTTGATGAGGAGGATGACCATGCCATGGAGGAGAATCAGATGAATGCCTTTGAACAACTGGAGACTCTGATTTTTGAGCAAGAGAAGGAGAGGCCGGTTCATCTTGAGAACAACTTTGAAGAAGAGAGCCTTGAGCAAGAAGGTGATGTTCTGTGGGATGAGCAATCAGTTTGTGACTCCATTTCGGACACCACATTGAAGACCTTGTCAAACTCATCCTCTGCTCCTTCATGGCTTTCTTGAAGAAGGGTGATAAATTTTTTTTGTAAACACAAACTCTCTTACACCTTTTAATATTGCATATTTCTTTCATTTCGGTAGATCTAATTATTCTAGGGCTTGTTCCATTTGTTTGAAATCATTATCCCTACCCATTGTGTGTTATATTTAAATCCTAGTTTATTTTTATTGCATATTATTCATTCCTTGGGGTGATTTCATGTTACATATGTTTCAAGTTTATGCCACCTAAATTAATTAGATCCAAGAGCCCTACTATGTGAGGTGCTAAAATAAATTGTAATCTTATTGATGCTATTAAAATTCCTTTAATTTAATTCAATAAGTTGAAAAATAAAATGGTGTTTCTAAATGATGTTGATGTTCCTTTTATTATTAAATTGTCTGGTTACAAATAATGTTAAAATTACTTAAAATGATAATGTTATGAATTATGAATCTCAAATTGATAGTTCTTTTGATTTCCATGTTCAAAATGATAGATATGAAATACTTGTAGTGTTGAGGAAACACATCACAACCAACTCCAAGGAAATATATCAAATTTTATATGTTTTGAAAGTTTTCAATGCCAAACCCTAGGATAATAGCCTCCAATTGAAAATAGATCTTAAATGACATTATTCTCATTATTTTCTTTTATTAATCCCAATTCAACTTATTTTCTAGGATGGCCCAAATTGGTCTATAAAGCTTAAAAGCATCTCAACGATTATCTATAAGATATTGGATCATATATATGGACTACATCTTATCCATTAGCTAGATCTTCCTAAAAAATAGACCTTGAATTATCTCTTGGATAAACTTGTGGATGTACATACTTGTCTTGCATAAACTCATATCCATATGACTTTTTGTCTTTTTAATTTTGTGGGTCCATCTCTTTTTTACTAGTGGTCATGAGACTTAACACTTCCCATTTATATTTTAAAAATTTATCTGACATACTTTAGTTGTCTTAAATAATTTTATAAATACAAAGTCTTGCTAAGCCATTTGATCATCTAGGAATCAAGAGAGAGAAAGAGGAGAACATTCGAGATGCCACTACTTGAAAGTATAAGCTTAGATACAATATTATCCATTCATGATTTGTTTCTTTAAATCAAATCCTACATAATTGTGACATTTATCCATCTTGGTCTCTCTATAACATCCCTTGTGCTAAAAGAGGGTAATTATACTTTACTAGTTGCATTGATCACTTTTAAAGAAGATGAGGTTGAAACTTTTACTCGAGCTTTTCCATTCACACACCACAAGAACTATGTGGAGGTATTATTCTAAGCATCGGAGTAAATTATTTTTAATGCTTCTTTATAAATTTATAGACTGCATTGATTTTGTTTTGTTTTAGAGTATATAAGATAAGTCAAAGTGAATAATCAATCACACAATAAATTATACCTTGCACATATGCAAAGTGAAGTTATATCCACAATCAAAAAGATAAAACACAAAGGTAATAAAAAATAAATATTTAAACATCATATAGAAGCACACCACAAAGCATAGTGACACACCCAAAAACACAAGAATTAGAGTTATGTGGCTAGACTTGTTGCTACTGGGATTGTGATAAATAGAATTTTACATTGATAGGATTGTCTATAAAGCTTGTGTAGGTCTAGAAACTTAAGAGAATGTTAAATATCATCAACACATTAGGAATGCAGATTTAGAATTCCAAAACAATTAATGCGTGATTATTTATTAACCTCTTTGAGAATTCATTACCTTGATTTAGCTTACATTTGTGACAATTGGGATTGTTTCCATTACCTAGCCTCTAGATATGTCTAAATTTTGCATTTCCTGTGTACATTATTATATTTATTTAATTGGAGCTTGTTTATTAATATTTTATATTAAAATGCTAATTATTATAAATATAAATAGTGAAGCCCAACTATATCCAACACTCAATCTAGGTTTTAGAATAACCCTTTTCTTTCACACTTTCATGGCTAATTTCATATTTGATTTATATTCATGATTCATTACAAAACCTTAATTTCTATTTAGTTACCTAGATCATGAAAAATTTTACCTAGGGTTTTCTTTGTTTCTTACATTCAACCTAGGGTTCCATAAACCATTATATTCTTAGGGTACAACCAATCATTTTCAAATCTGATTTTCATTTTATCAATCTAATATTTCTCAACTCATTCATATATTAAGGCCCTCATAAAATTTCATTGTTCATTACATAAATTTAATCATGGTTAAAAATTTAGAAATAAATGAAGGTGTTTTGTGTTTATTTGATGATAAATTACAAAATGTCACATTTTTAGAGAACAAAATAGTTCATGATTATGTTGTTAAAATATTTTAGAAAGAGCATTCTTACAAACCTTAATTTTGTGCATGAAATTATAAATAAAGCTAAATAGGTCTTGAATAAAAATACCTTTAATAATAACACTCTTAAGGTGTGTGCTTGTAATCCTAACATAGTTTTGATTTGTGCCAAATGTTTGGATCCTATTTGTATTTAAGGTAATATGCATACACCCATTATCAATAGTAAGGATCAACCCTTAAATGAAACTATTGATATAATGAAACCATTGATACATATGAGGTACTCATCATGATGCATACTATAGGAACATATGGAGGAGAATACATAATTTATCACTTTATCAACAAATATATGAAGCCAACCTTAGGGATAACATTTTGTATTCAAATCCTATTCAGAATTTGATGGTCATGGGGATATTCAATCCTACCTTCATGAGTTTTATCTATTTATACCTAATTTTTAATATCGTTCATTGGTCTTACTTCGATTATTCTATATAAAATTAACAAATGAAGCATTATAATAGTTTAAGTCTTTGCCTAATGGATCTTTGTACACTTCATGGTTTGCAAGAAGTTTTATTTGAAAAATACATCACTAATAATGGACCAATAGATACATGGAAAAACATTCAATATTTAAAATAAGATCCAACAAAAATCATACCCTAATATTCATTTTGTTTCCATTTTCATAGGCACTCTTTATTTTATCAACCATGTGATGTTTAAATGCAATTTTTTTAATAGTAGCCTTATACTAAATTTCAAGGATATGTTGCTTGATTGTGAATAATTAACTCACATTATAAATATGCCTTTTGATTTATAGAGATTAAGCATAAAAACAAAACCTCACCTTTCAAGAAATAAAACAAACCTATCAATCAAAAATCACCTAAATTATTATTTGATTTTTTGGAAAAAATAATAATTTAGCACCAAGCATGAAACTAAATACAACCTAATCACTTGGATTTTTCAAACATAAGTATATCATACTTCAAGACTTAGTGGACAAGAATTTGATCAATTTACTCATATGCATAATTCATTTGAAAATCATAAACCAAAATATTTACCATGAAATGATATGGCATTCAACAAATAGTTGTTTTAATTTAAAATAAATAATTGAACAAGGAAAAATCATCCTCCCCACCAAACATCTATTTTAAAGGGAATCATTTAAAAATTAAAATAACCTTTTAAAGATGTAAAATTGTTAATAATAGTAATCAAATATAATACTATAAATACTTAGATGAGGATGATCACTTATTTTACAATTGCACATATTGTAGGATATTTATCATCTCCATCAAAACAAACATCAATTCTTAATGGGGAATTGAGGACTTTAATGCATGTTATACCATAAATTATACATGTATTGATAAAATAAAAAAAATACAAAAACGCTTTGGTGATAATGTAGACTCATAAATTAACATTTAAACTAAAATAATGCACTTGTGACTACTCCTTATATGTTCTTATCTCATGCCTCATTCCATAGTCTTTTGACTATTATTCCCTCACTTTTATTATGGATGACCCATTAAAACAAAAACCAATGATGTAAACATATTCCTATCCAACATTCTAAGAAACCTAAACTCACTTGTAGATTGATCCAAATTTTCAGTTTAGTTATCTCTTCTCTTTGGACAATACTACCTTATTTAGACAATTCCACTCCTTGGTAGTGTCCAATTCCACCTGCCATGTCCTCCCTCCAAATAATAACTTGTTTCTCAAATTTAAATTCATGTAACGAGTCATCCTATAGGTTTAACAAGCCCCATCCAAAAGAATTTCAAAACTATAAATAAAAGACACATTTCAAACCATTTTACACATAAGAGACTCATACATGAAAAAGGGTTAGAACATCTAACAGTAAATTTAGATACAAAAATATATTTTTCTCATTTCAGAGTTCACATAACCCATGTAGACTTTGTTAGGTTGTGGAGCTAAAAGCTTCACCAGGATGCAAACGGAGGAGGTTGCTGAGGTGCAGAGAAATCGATGTTGGTCAGGCTAATTGACGTCGGTCATATTCAGAGCACAAGGCTGTCAACATCGGTCAGGAGTCGGCCAATGTCGGTCACCTCTAGGGAGACAAGGACTGATGTCAGTCGCCTGTGCAGTTTCAGAACTACTTGTTGACGAACAGTTAGTTAACGAACCGGTTGTTTGCATGTTAAAGGCCAATTTTAGACTTGAGTTGCAGATCTAATTATTGTAATTAGATGTTTAATTATTGTTTGCATGGGATCTATATAATAAACTCATGGGATATATTGTAAAGGTGTGCTAGAGAGTAAGAGAGCAAAGTTAGCTCCTTCAGAGTGAAGAGAACAAGGTGTGTTCCTCCTAGTGCCACAGTGCCAAGTGTGTATGATCAGGTAGAGATGCAAGTTGTGCATGTTCTAGTAGAGATCCATAGGGGTGCTAGTTTGGAGAATCATAAGGACGTGGTGAGGCAAGGACAAGGGTTCTTCATGTGTGTGTGCGAGGTCAAATGAGATCTGTGGGGTAGCAAGATCAAAGGTGACAACAACACTTCAAAGAGAAAGAAGAGGAAGGCAAAGTAGATCCTTCCAATAGTAAGATCATTTGAGTTGCAAGTATTTGTGTGTGTGAGATCTAGGTTTACAAGTGTTGCAAAACCAAGTTGATTTGCAGGTGGCAGTAAGATCAGGGAGATCGGCAACACAATCGATGTAGCAAGCTCATGAAAGATCTACTTAGAGTACGGTGGGTACTCAGTCGTGGAGTATGTGGAGTACTTGTGTATTGACAATAGTGATACTAACTAGTGGTACTAGCATTAGTGATACTGACTGGTTGGAGGTAAACACCAACTCTTTGTTTGAGTTGTGTTTTGGGACCATAATTGAGAGAGTGAGCTCTTGAAGAGATTTACTATTTATGCCCTAGAGGTGTGGGAGCCCTAGAGGTGTGTAAGGAAGAAGACTGTGGCATCTTCTTTATTGTATTTTCTTCTAAAAAAGTATTAATATAATTGGGTATTGTCTCTCATATTTTATGTTATTTTTGAATTCTAGTTACTTGTGATTCTGGTTAAATTCCACATTTAGTTGCTTGGTAATCAATTATACTTTCTAGATCCTATCAAGTGGTATTAGAGCTAAAGTTGCAGGGAGCAGGGTTTGTGTTTGATTATAGGTCACTCTTAGGAGTTTCTGATTGAGTAAGAGTATAGTAATGGCAGAAAAAAATAAGCTAAAAATGGAAGAATTGAAAAGCATGAATGGTCAATTATGGTGTTATGAAAAGAAAGAGCAGGTAAATAAATATTGTTGGTTGGTAGAAGATCAGCATGAAAGAACTAAAGAAGCAGATATTACAGGTGTTGTTGCACAAGATGCTCTGAGATGTTTCTTGGATAAAGTAGAATCTTATTTTATAGATTATGTTGCCTCTTTTCATGTAGCCCGAAATAGAGTATTTTTTCATGTTAAGGTCTTTGGAGACTTTGAAAAGATTTATTTAGGGGCTGGTGTGCCTTGTCAAAGTTTTGGCAAAAGAAAAGTATGACTGAAATTGCAGACAGCCAACACATAGGTGTTGAAAGAGGTCATACAGGTCTCAGTTTTGAAGATCAGGCTAATTTCTTTAAAAAAGTTGGGTGATGAGACATGCATAGAAACTCTAACAGCGGATGCACTTGAATTAACAGGTAGTCAAAAAGTAGGTATCATTTATCTATCTACTTATATTACTAATTCTTCTTTTGTTGCGAAGACGTGGCTTTGTAGGCTTGGTCACATGAGTAAGAAGGAGATGCATGTTCTTAAGTAGAAGTCAAATGTCTTTGACAGACTTAAGAATTGAAAAGCCTTGGTGTTTATGGAGGAGATGATGGATAGAGATCAGTGGAAAATATTGAGTAACTCTGAGTAGTGCAGTTTGGATAGGGTTTTGATCCAAAGAGAGCTCGTAGGTAAAAAGTCATCACTCACAAGAGAACACAGGTATCGGCATCGATCAGGAGGAGCTAGCGTCGAATAGATAGGTGTCAATGTCAGTCATATGTAGACCGGAGCTGGTGGTGTCAAGTAGGGTAAAACCGACGTCGATCAGAGAATTGACGTCGGTGACAGGTAGACACTGACATTAGTTAGGAAATCAGCATCGGCAGTTGCATGGAATCGACATCGATCAGATACAGACTGTGTGGTGATCGAGGTCAGTCACTAGAACATATTTTGGGTAGACATCAAGCTGTCAAGGAGTCTGAAATGCCCATATGGAGGACTGAAAGGGTAAGTAAGCCTCAAATTCGTTGTTCCTCTTCTTTATACTCGTTGCTCACTATAGAGCAGAAAGGATCTAGGAAATAGTGGGAGCATGGCATGAATAAGATGCAGAACCAAACGGGAGATTTGGTAGGGTTGCCAGCTGGTATGAAAGCACTAATAGATGAATGGATTCTTTAGTTAAAGAATAGAGTGAATGGATATGTGAGACGGAAGGTTAGGTCATATGGTCTTCAGGTAGCTGTAGGACAATGGAGGTTTGATAGGTGGATGATAATGCATGGCTTTAGTCAATGTCATTATAACCATTATATTTTTTTACCAGGTTGGGTGATGATTGCAACATCATCTTGTTACTGTATGTTGTGTGTTTGCTTGTTGCAGGGTCACACATGCAGGGTTGCTGAGCTAAAGGTAAAGTTAGTTCAGTGGTATGTCATGAAAAATTTAGAGCAATGAAATTCTTTGGCAAAAGTGTGTTCTAGAGACATGAAAGATCACAGGTTGATTTTGTCTCTAGATAATTGTGTGAAACTGGTTAGCACACCGATGGATTGGATAGTTCTATGAATAGTATCCTGATTCACATGATGAGGTTAAATACATGCATACTAGACCTGGGTTTGCCCATGCAATGGGAGCTGTCAGAAAGTTTGGAGCCGATCTAGAAAAGAAGCACTGGAGGGTAGTTCAGTGGATTCTTAGGTATCTGAGAGGAACCAGTAGCAGGTCGACATGCGATGCAGGGTCAAGTTTTTTTCTACATGGGTTTGTCGATGTGGATGCGGCAAGTTACTTGGATGACAGGAGGTGCACCATAAAATTTGTGGTGGTTGGTCTTCAGGATTGAGCTTGAAGAGGGATACAAGCCAAGAAATAAATTAGATGATGTATAGGTACAGGTGTAGCTGTTTATCTCCAAGTGAGAGATTGTTAGGTTGTAGAGCTAAAAGCTTCACTAGAATGCATACGAAGGAGGTTGCTAAGGTGCAGAGAAACTGACATCGGTCATGCCAACCAATATTGGTCATATTCAGAGCACAAGGCTACCGATATCGATCAGGAGTCAGCTAACATCGATCACCTCCAGGCAGACAGAGACCAATGTCGATCGCCTGTGCGGTTTCAGAACTACTTGTTGATAAACAGTTAGTTAACGAACCGGTTGTTTGCATGTTAAAGGCCAATTTTAGACTTGAGCTATGGATTTAATTATTGTAATTAGATGTATAATTATTGTTTGCATGGGATCTATATAATAGACTTATGGGCTGTATTATAAAGGTGTGCTAGAGAGTAAGAGAGCAAATTTAGCTCCTTCAAAGTGAAGAGAGCAAGGTGTGTTCCTCTTAGTGTCATAGTGCCAAGTGTGTATGATTAGGTAGAGCTGCAAGTTGTGTAAGTTCTGGTAGAGATCCATAGGGGTGCTGGTTTGGAGAATCATAAGGACTTGGTGAGACAAGGACAAGGGTTCTTCATGTGTGTGTGTGAGGTCAAAGGAGATCTGCGGGGTAGCAAGATCAAAGGTGATAGCAACACTTCAAAGAGCAAGAAGAGGAAGGCAAGGTAGATCCTTCCTATAGTAAGATCATTTGAGTTACATGTATTTACGTGTGTGAGATCTAGGTTTGTAGGTGTTGTAAAACCAAGTTGATTTGCAGGTGGCAGCAAGATCAACAACACAACTGGTGTAGCAAGCTCATGAGAGATCTACTTGGAGTATGGTGGGTACTTGGTCATGGAGTATGTGGAGTACTTGTGTACTGGCAGTAGTGATACTGCCTAATGGTACTGGCAGTAGTGATACTGACTGGTTGGAGGTAAACACCAACTCTGTGTTTGAGTTGTGTGTTGGCATCGTAATTGAGAGAGTGAGCTCTTGAAGAGATTTACTGTTTATGCCCTAGAGGTGTGGGAGCCCTAGAGGTGTGTAAGGAAGAAGACTGTGGCATCTTCTTTGTTGTATTTCCTTCTGGAAGAGTATTAATACAATTGGGTATTGTCTCCCATATTCTATGTTATTTTTGAATTCTAGTTACTTGTGATTCTAGTTAAATTCTGCATTTAGTTGCTTGATAATCAATTGTGCTTCCTAGATCCTATCAGACTTGTGATAAGTTTGCATATACCTCGAAGGTCAATATATAAGGCCTTTGTATTTATATATGGGTGCAGAGTGCCAATGACTTTAGGTAGTATTAATGTCCTATAGGGGCTAATTTTATGAAACTAATATGGTGAGTTTACCTTCACCTATGTGTTCTATTTGACTATGAGGGAGCCCTTGTTTTATCACAAAAACTAATATGTGCCTATTTCTTCTCTAAAACCTTATCTCAATTATTGAGAGGAAAAATGTAATCATGGCATAAAAAGGGGTTAGCGATTGAAGTTTTTCTTGACCTCAAAAACCCCTTGTGTTGAGCACTTTATAAATACCAATACTCTAAAGATAGATTAAACTCCATGTAGTTATTCCATGATATGGTGGTGTGTATAAAATATTGGTGCCAAAATCTAAATGTTGGTGCAATCCTAGCATGTAGAATTTAATCACGATAGGATTGCACCAACATTTAGATTTTTGCACTAATCTTTTATACATACCACCATAGCATGGGATAACTACATAGAGTTTAATCCATATTTATAGTATTTATATGTAAGAAGTGCTCAACATTAGGGGTGTTGAAGTTAAGAAAAAATTCAATCGCTAACCCCTTTTACCCCATGATTACATTTTTCATCTCAATCATTGAGCTAGGGGTTTTGGAGAAGAAGTAGGCACATAGTAATTTTTGTGATAGAACAAGGGCTCCATAATAGTCAAATAGACCATATAGGTGAAGATGAACTGACCATATTAATTTCATAAAATTATCCCCTATAAGACATCAACACTACCTAAAGATACTGGTAGTCGTCGCCCATGTCTAATTACAAAGGCCTTATATAGAGATAAAGTGAAACTTTGTTTTGGATTCATAGTTAGTCCAAATAGTCACATATTCTATTTTTTAGTCTCAATTATAAGATGGAATTTATAATCACTTAAAAATAATATTTGAGTGCTAAGAGTGCTACTTGAGACCACCTATCCCTAGCTTATTTCTAGATGTATCTTAAGGCCTATTTTCACACTTATACAACCTTCGTGCAGACCACAAACATCCCTAAAGTAGTCCCAAACCCTCATATTAACATCTTATCCCTTCATGCCTTAGGTTTTTCCACCTGGACACTAACACCATAATAAGGATAGTAGTGCCACATGGTACTAGTGTCCCAATTTTAATATTACTTTCTTTTCCCTCCTTTTTTCACCAATAGATATCTTTTCAAATATAAGACCACCTAGGGTTAGCCTATAACTCTTTTAACACTTGCATAATCACTATAATAATATGTATACATGACTTTTATTTCTATAACCACTAGATGGAAATTAGATACAAATTACACATATAAACTCAGAACAAATTGTACACAATCAAGGTTATCAATCCTTATTTTTCTCTACTTCTACATACAACCATCTACAACATTTATAAGCTTAGATTACTTAGATTTTTCATCTCAATCACATTCAAGGAACTCATGTCAACATTCATACTAGCTTCACTTGCACTTACACCAAAACTTATGTGAGAAAAACTACATCGAGCTTGATCCCTCTTCAAAGTATTGGTATGTATGCAACTCTCATCATATTAGGGTGTTAAGGATGTCCATCCTACCCCACTAACAACACACTTTACTGTTTATATCATCTGGATGTCCTAACAACATGGAAGATTATGGTTTGCATATAAAACTAGTCAAAATAGGTCTTACATAAAGACCTATAACTTGTATGGATAGAGAAATCTTGATAGACCTAGACACAGGTGTACCCAGAAGCTTAGGACAATTCTACATAGAGGACACTACCACCAAAATAGGGACACTAGTGTCACATGGTGCTATTATCCAATTAGGGCACTATTGTCTAGGAGGGGGTTTGACACTTATATCCTAATTGTGACACTCAGAATAAACTTGATCTCAGTTTGCAACCTCTAGATCTCTCATTTTAGTCATTTTCTAGATAAGTTCATATTTACATTATTTATTGCTATTTATAAAGGTCAACTTAAGTCAATTTTGTTACAAATTAGTGGCTATATTTATTAGATATTTCTACCTTGATTTACTATACTCATATCTTTAACAACGTAAGATTTACATTCATTAAGTCCTAAAAAGTTAAAAAATTTAGCGAACTTGAGTTACTTCGAATACTTTTCAAATCTTAGACTTATATGCTCTTAGGGTTTGTATCCTTTTGTTTTCTATGATCAGATGTTAGTTTAAAATTCTCTATATTTATTTTAGTATTTCATTCTTGAAATATTTCATAGATTAAATTTATTTAAAAATTCAAAATATACAATAATTTATTTTCCTACTTCCCAACCTACAATGGTAGAATTCAACAACTGATTTGATGAAAGTGATAGATAACAATTTCAATATTTTATTTTCAAACATTCAAATATGCAAGATGACCTTATAAATATTATCCACGAATAACTTCAAAAATTAAATAATGGTCAATCTTATACTTCAAATAAAAATAATGTTACACCTGTAATACCCCACATGGTGACCAAACATTTTCTTATCAATTTCAATGCATTCATCACATTAGATATGTTATGACTCCTTTGTGTGGGTGACTAGTGTGTGTTGTCCCATGTTGACTTTCGATGAACAGTGTCACCAACTATGACTTAGGGTGCTAGTATCTCAACTACATTTCCTCTAGTATACGATATAACCTTAACCCAAGACAACGATGTAATTAAATGGATGCCACTATCTTATGTTAATGAAAAATTATGAGAAAAAAATAGAATAATTAATCAAGATGGCATGTGACAAACTAAGATAATCATTTGGTATACATTTTTAATCTAATCTTACATTATAATTCAAATACAGAGACGTATTTAATATATATTATAATTTGAATAAATACTGGTTTTTATTATTAGAATATACATATACGCACATATAATAATTAAGATGTTTAAGTATATATACTTATATATAATTTTATTAATATTTAATATAATATTAGCGATTACAATCAGTAATAATGGTTGTATATATATATCTTTGGACCATAAATACCCCAACTATCTTGACGTATAACCAACCTTCAATTATTCATTCATTTATATCATTCATGCACTCAATAGATTAAATGCGAGTAGTCTTCAAGTCAATTGGGTAGTGTGGGAAGGTTAGATTGGTAAGGCAAGCAAATTAGGCACCCATATCTTGTCACCTATGGCATTTAATGAGGGGGACGGATAAAAGCATAGGGGGATGTGACAAAAAAGGAAAGGGAGTCAACATAGGCAGAAATAACAAGAACGTGCTTAGTGATGGGGATGGAAGAGAAATGTGCCATGGTGAGGAGTGAAGGAATTTCAGGTGAAAGCCCTTGATTGGTGGATTTCAAGAGTTTTCAAGATAGAGAAAAAGAAAGGAGCTATTTAATGGGAACCAGGCAAGTGCATTTCTGTGATGCTTCTTTCATGTTATTCTGATAATGAATGATTGAATGGATATACAATAGTGATTTTAGCTTGTGTTTCATCCTTGTTTGGTGTATTTCCTTCATCTCTATTTTGAAATATTATGAGTTCTAGGTTCCAACTGTAGTTTGGGTCTAGTGCAATTAGGGTGCAAAATGATTAACTGGTCCTTGGCCTCCAAAGACACTTGCAATCTTTGTGTTTTATTAAGTTCTATTCTATTTTTTATTTAACCTAGCCCAAGAGCTAAATCATTGCCATTATTGTTATCTTAACTGTTTCAACTCAGTGGGACTGTATTCCATCTTAGTTAAGGATTTCAATAGACATACAAGCCCTTGCATGTTTAATAGATCCAAATATGCATTTATATCTAGGTTTGGACAAGACATATTGATAATGTATATGTATTGTGGTCGTGCTCTTTCCAGGAGTGCCAACTACTTGACTTATATTTCTTATGCTTAAATTTCTCAAAATGTTGTTATGCATCCCATTCTAAAACCAGGTGGTTACCATTTAGATGTTTTAGTAACTAGCACATTAAAAAATATATATTCAATAATAAGGAAACTTAGAATGTGGGGTAGGACAACGACAATGAATTAAGGTGCCATAACATCACATTAGATTTCAAAAATTTTACCAATTTTAACACATCTTAACTACTTATAACTAAGGTTTTAAGGTCTAACATATTATACATTTTACTATATAATAGATTCTACCATGAGAGGTCATAAAATGTATTTTTTAGATCTATTACCAAAACTTAACCTTTGGAATACCGATGGTTATGCATTAGAGTATCAATACTTGAGTCTTGTAAAGATGTGATTGGTTACTTTTAATTTTATAGAATAAATGTTGAACAAGTATTAGATACTACATGTTCAAATTCTAGTGCACTTTATTTATACACACCAATATGTTTCATTGACAGAGCACATGTTTATAAAAGTCCTGTTCAACAATTGAAACATGTATAGAAATTCAGACCTTTCCCCTAGTTATTCATTGAAATGTTCATTTAGTGTGTACTTTAATTAGAAAGGTTTATCTTATTTGTAATACTATCATTTAAGGGGAAATGATGACTTGTGAAAGGGTAATCCTCCTTTTTGGGTTCGAGTTTAGTGGGGACAATATTAGCAAAATAATATTATGATTCTAGTTTTCCTTTTTGTATAGTCTTAACCTTGGATGCAATTATTTGAATGGAAAAACATCGCTTTAATTGGACACCCTTTTCCCAGAGCATTCTTTTTTTCCTTGTTTCTCAACCCAACTGAAAATTCTAATTGCTTCATGACCATAACCCTTTATGTTGAAATTTGTATATCTTTACGATTAGCATTCATTCATTATTACAATTAAAATGTGATATTATTTTTAGATGGTAAAGAAATGTGAAATTGTGTATGTTTCTCTTAGTGTTAAAAGATTATACATCTCATATAATACTTTAACCTTGAGTTAGGTTGGTCTAATGATGAAAACATAAGTAGAAATCATTATTGTTATATCTTGTTGATCTATATATTATCTAGTTAATTTGAAAGATTGCAGATGGATTTCACTTGCTAGTTTAGGCTAATGCACTTGTTAATTGTTTAGGTACTATGAGAGATAATATCAAATGAACAAATCATACATTGAGTTAATATGATTTTTAAAAATATTAGGTTACGAAGTATGATTATTGCATTGTGTCAGTATAGGATGAAATGTTTTGTCTTCTTTGATAATGAATGAAATCATGTCTATTACTTGTCAAAAAAGCATTAAGCTATTGTTGGTGTTATCCTAATAGTTATAATCATTTTTCCTAATTTTTTTTTTTTATATATTAGAATCCTTAACCATGTGAAACTGTTAAATGAAATTGAGCCTAATTATCTACTCTTGTGGTAAACTTCATGGTCTAAGATAATTGTAGGAGAAACTTAAATTATTATGTGTAATTATTATCTTTGTTAATCAAGCTGAGAAAAAAATGTTGGGTTTAGTAATGTAACCAAATGATGCGATATTCCTAATTAAGTATAATACTTGAAAAAACTACTCTTTAGTCTCCTCGTGAACCAGCAAGAGTGATGCATTTAATATTGTACCAATAAATGGGGGATTGATATGACTTAACCATTGGTTTAAATTGGGAATCCAAATTTATATTGTGTATGGCATCATAAGTTGTGGGATGTCCTTCTCTAGTAGTCTCCTGTCAATATAGTGGGACTATTATGCATACTTTGACGTACATAAGGTAAAATCAAACCCAGTGGTTGTCATTGAATTCGCTTAATTAAGTTGGTTCTAGGATTATGAATTCCTTAGAAGTTTATGTAACATTCTCTTTGGAGATGAGAAGTAACTAGAGAATTTACTTTTAAAAGGAATTAATTTGAACTAGAAGCTTAATTAGTCTTTTCTAAGGCCTAGAGGATAAGTAATGTGAATAAGTTATTCCTTAGAGTATAATTTAAATTGGGTGATAAGTATAACAATTAACATATCTTGAATCAATTTATATTAATAGCAAACTTGGATTAGACGAATTATAAATAATAGAAATAATTTTCACCTTCTAATACGGATGTGCAAACCCCTTTTTATATCATGATATGTTGTACTTGAAAGTTAAATTGAGTAAGATGAATAAATCAATTGAGAAATATTCGGTTACAAATAAATGAAGAGATCAAGGCCTTAGTTTTGAAGTTAGTAAGATAACCCTCTTGAAGTGTAGTAGATGTTGAAAATTTAGCTATAGAAAGCCAAGTAACCTTATCTCCAAATTAACCTTAGAATTACACTTACGTGTTTTGTTGAGCCTGGATGGAATAGTTGTTTTATTGGTGTCTTGAGTAGTGTTAGTAGATAATAACTTTTATCACCTCAAGATTAATCATCTATAGATTTAATAAGATTGAAAATCAAGATTTAGTAATGTGAATGGGTAATTATCACTTGATCAAATCTAATAAATTCATCCCAGACTCCACCTTTTAAAAATAACAAACCTTGCTTAAATTGAAAAGAAATATTTCAAGATATATCTTTATGTAAAGAAAATTAGGACATGCAATCATAACCTTCCTATCTCATCTCAAACCATCTTGGTGGACCCATCTCCTGAGGCCTCTGATGATCTTCTACAGCTAAAGTTCTATTTTAGCCCTCGAAGTCATTTCAAATTGGAGTTGGTAAAGTTAGTTAGAGGAGTCCTGAGGCTTAACCAGAAGTTTATAATGATTTGTTTTATATTTAAATTTATAATATAATTATCTCTTAATATTTTAAAATGATTTTAATATTTTTAACAGACCATTTCCAAACCTGAATTATTCAAGAAATTATTTGCAAAACAAAATTCTGTGCTAAATTCATTTTTGAACGCTAAGTGATTTTATTGTTTCAATCATTGGAAGGCACTTCATAAAGTTAATAAAATGAGACTATAGATAAAATAATATTGAATAAATTTTAAAATTACTTTCTTTATTGTGGGGTTAATTTATCCATCGCCCTTTTCTGGGCAATTTAATGAAATTTGGAATTTGATGACAAAGTATGCTTGGCAAGTCTGGATGCATCGAATGTGGATAATTCCACTTACATTTAGAGGGTTGAAATTTATAAGAGTACTTATGGGTACTGAAATGGTTAAAATTAAGGTAAAGCATTTTTAGAGGTTGTTTGCTTGCATAGATTTATTGTATGCATTAGTTGAAAATGTGTCAAAATTGAACTGTCCTCTAATGCAAAGTTTAGTGTTGCACGAGAAAAACAAATTTATGAGAATTTTTATGGGGTTTTTTGGGGTGAAATTTTGGGCATGAAAACACCTACTTTGGGGTAAACTCAACTTGTACAACAACCTATTTTAACTCGACAACGTTCAGTGGCAACTATGCTTCCTATGGATAACTTATGCATGAGATTGATTCTTTACAGTCTAAGGTGTTACATCTTAAGTAGGGAGCTACTAGGCCATCACGTGCCTTGTATTATCATGTTGATTTACATACACATTTTAAACATCACATAGATATAACTCCTTTGCCATCTAGATTCATGGCACATAAGCTTACATTGTATGATGGTAAGGGTGACCCAGAGCACCATCTTTGATATTTCCATGAAATATGTTTGGATTAGATGTACAATGATTAGATCCTCACTAAGTTGTTCCCACCCAGTTTAAAAGACCATGCCTTAAAATGGTTCTATGCTCTTTTGAATAAATCTATTACTGTATTCAATCCATTGACAGATATATTTTTAGCGCACTTCTTGAATAACATCAGTGATAAGATCTCATATGCTCAAGTAGCACAACTGAATTAAAAATATAATGAGCATATTATAGAATATATCTTACAATATAAAACTATATTAGCAAAGATAACTAGCCCCATGGTAGATAGAGAGATCCAAGACATATTCAAACATAGCCTACTACCAACATTACATGAAGCTATCTTGTTCAATAAGTTTCCAACCTTCACATATTTATGCCATACAATAAAATAAAGATATGTCAAGCTTCTTTCTATAGGTAAAGTGAAATATACAAATGGATCATAATCAATTGATAAGAGTTATAGTAAGCCTCCATACAAATTAAGGGCCACTAAAAATAAGAGTGATCCAAAATCCATAGTCAACATAACTTCAGAGTCATATCTTTGCCTGGTTTTATCAGCTCCTCTCTAAATAATTTTCACCAACCTTACATAATTTCTAGCACGTGTTTTAAAACTCATAAAATACAATGCCATATCTCTCCCTTCCATTAAATAGGTTGATATGACATGACCTCTTCCAAAAAGATATAATTTTAATGCACTCTATGAATATCATAGGGTACCAGGACACACTACAAATTGATGCATCACCTTGAAACATAAGATAAAATATTTAATAGAGGCCAACATAATTGATGTGAGAACACCCACAAAGGCACCCAAAGTTTAACAAATAAAAGTTAAGGGATTGAAAATATCTTGGATCTATTTCTAAAGCCTATAAAAAATGAGGTAGGGGCACTTTAGGTGTTCACTATACGTATCAAGGACATCCACCATTGACATCATATCACACTACTACATAGGATGAACACCCCATACACAATATCATTGGTGTGTATCATACTATACTAGCTAGACCACTCATCACTTTATCAGAGCAATAGATTATTGATGATGAATCATAATTATATGCACTCTTTGTACAAGCTTGCATAGATCATCATCCTATTTAGAGTGTTATGGTTGATAATTGGTCAAGTATTAACATGTGTAATATCACACTTTTATAAAATTTGGAGAGTATTTAGAGCAGGATATATCTCTTACAGATAGTTATTTTTGGTTTAAGTGGCCATGTTTAGAGTTCTATTAGGGATATTATACTTCCACTATAGGTTGGACTAGCACATGTTGCCACTAGATTATTAGTGGTACCTAGTACGAAAACATTTGACATATTATTGGGTAGGCCATGGATACAAAAGTTATAAGTCATACCATCCATTGTTCATAAATGACTTAAATATATACATGCTAATCAACTGATGAAAGTTGAATATCTTTCATATGAATATCCTCTACCTGTCCCATAGGTAGTCATACCGCAGTTACTAGTTACAACTTTGAGCATATTTCTTCTCAGTATGCCACATAGTTTATTTGAGACACTAGTATAAGTGAGGTCTACTCCTACAATGTTATGACATACAAATACTCTTTTATGGAGACCATTATTAGAGAGACCCCTGCATTAGAGATATGTTGCAGATTATAGAGGCCCTCCCTATACTCTGTTTCTCTTGAGCTTAGTATTATTGAGTTATAAGAGTTATCAGCATAGGGAACCTATGCCATCTACCACATCTTATACCATATGGGTACTTAAGATCCCTATAGTTCATAGGACACCACAGTTAGTTTCACAGATTCCTAGCACCACTTCACATGTAGTGCCAACTATAAATCACTTAGTATAATAGGTTATAGGACCTTAATTACCTTTTTATACAACACACATGATCATTGTTCCTTTATTTGACACAAGATACATTGATAGTGAGTCTCCCATGAGACTCATCGGTTAGTATTATTCCTCCCTTCTTGTACATACTTGCCTTATTTAATTTTCCTTGTATATAATATCATTTTTCATGTTACTTGTACACATATTATATCTAAAAATACAAAAATAATATAATATGTCAAAAAACACAAAAATATTCAAATATATATATATATATATATATATATATATATATATATATATATATATTGTAGGCATTGTCATGTTTACAGTTTTTATATTTTCTAGACACTACATATGCTAGCTATATTAGTATAGTTATTTTTTTATCATACATACATGCTTCACTTATTCTTGTCAAGTGGTTGTAGATTACTATAAAACTTAGGTTTGCTACACCGATCCAAATTTTTTATTATCTACCCACTAGGAGCATATACATAGATACATAGGTTCTTCATTTGACCTTTTTACCCATTTGGAGGCACCCTATACAAAATTTTGACTACCAGGTTACATCTTTCTAAACTCTACATCACAAATTTAACATTGTTATATATTGATATTGATCATGCTACACCTTCTCATATTTTTTACTAGCTACTACTACTTTAGACTTAGCTTATGTACATCTTAGCTATTATACAATTTTATACCACATGTTCATGCATACTTTCATTTCTAGCTTTCCTAGTTTAGAATTGATTGTATCTTTATGCTTCTTCTATTCAAAGAAATTTGAATATGCCATTGCTCTATGGATCTATGCCAATTATTTTCACTATATACATACTTTGGAAATGCGCCCATGTCCTTGTGTCTACTTTCCTAATTATTTATGCAGACATTTTAACATGTTCTTCTATGTGGATCTAAGCCAGCTTAATGTTTGCATATATGGATATGTTAACATGTTATTATATGTATTACTCTCTCAAATTTAGTGGCATGATCCCATGTCCCTTGTATTGTGTCCCCTTAGCCTACTTTGCATGTCTCATGTGTGTTGTATGTATATATTTTTTATATGTGTCATGGCCATGACACTTGTCTCTTGCATGTTACACACTCCAATTTTAGATGCTATGAGGGACCTCATACATTTCCCCTTCCTACTTGGGTGTCGTGATGGGCATCATGCACCATCCTCTAGGTAGCTACTTAGTTATTTCTCATATTTTGTTTTCATATACATTGTTATATCTATCTTGATAGCCCTGTGAATGTTAGATCTAACATACATTACACATTACAAGCTTATGCTAAAATTATCATACATTATGATGTTATGTATGCACATTATATTGGTTTATTACATAGATATCATAAATGATCTAGATAACATACATTTTATAAATCTTTTTATTTTAAAGATAATTTTTGCACATATTCAACAACTCTCCTCAAAATAGGGGGCATTCACAAGGGTTTGTCACAAAGATGAAGCTATCAAAATGCACTTAGAGTATAATTTTTAGCACATAGGTTCATACTACAAAAATCAAACTTAGAAAAATACAATGGAAAATAATGACATATAGAACATTTACAGTTGTAAAAAAATTTGAATAATCAAACATTAGTGCCTAGATTGGGACACTAGCATTACATAGCACTACTATTGAAGATATGACATTACTATCTAGTAGCTTTAGTTTTAAAAAATTATAGATTGACTTAAAAAGTATTATAGGTATAGTCTAGGTTTACATAGATTCAATTATATATTATCATTTTTGGCTCAATTTAGCCTAGATTTATACCAATTTGTGTAGATTAGGAGCATCATGCATGGCATAGTCATTCCTATGTCAGTTCTGATAATCAGATACAAATTATTACAACTCAGTCCATAATCCATATGCTTAGATATCAAATTTAGGGGCATGTGCATGGCACATTGTTTTTGTGTGCTCACTTATACACCGATTAATCAGATGGAATGAAAAACACCATGCCTTTCTCTGCACTATACACATTCAGACACCATGTTCTAGGTTACACACCAAATTCATGCTTTACTCCATTTATAGTGGTTGGCATTATCAAGTGGCTTAGAGTTGCCTAATATAACCAAGTGGCCATAGAACTGACATCTCTAGTTACACATTTCCAGTTACATTGCATAGTTTCAATTTCATATGCATCTACTACACATGGGTAGGGAATGATGGAGTCATAGTCTAATTGAGTTGTTAAACCACCTACATAAGAGGGTTAGACACACCATCAATTCAATCTAAGCAATTCATAAGTCATGATCCACCAAGTAGGGGTGGGCAATGATGGAGTCAAAATTGGATTGAGTTATTGAGCCACCCACACATGGCGATTAAGAAAGCCATCAACTCAATCCAAGATATTCATTGATTGATCACTATATACATGCACATAGAGAGGTTATCACCAGGTTTATGCATTGGTTCATGTACTCATTGAGGTGTATTCATTTCTTTCCTCTCTCGTATCTCTTTACATAGTTTTATCTCTTTACTTAGTTTTATTTCTTTACTTAGTTGTGTCTTTGATGTTGATATCACTTAAAGTAGGGATTGCTCTATGCATGTTTCATTTGTAGGACACACAATGTAGCATGCTTCACATACTCAAATCTATATTCACATGATTCTCCTCTTAGGTAAGTCTATGTATACTTATTTTTCCTTTATCTTAGTCATTTCACTTTATTGCATTTATAAAATAAATGAGGAACAAATGTAATCATCTGAAAATGACACTTGATTGCTGAGACTACTACTTAAGACCACCTATTCTTAGATTATCCCTAGACTTATCTTTATGGCCTATTTTCACACTTAACCAGCCTTCATGCAAGCCATAGACATCCCTAAACAAACTTAAAATAGTCTTAGACCCTCATCTTAACATCTTGGCCCTTTGTGCCTCAGGTTTTGCCATCTAGACACTAACACCATAATAAGTATAGTAGCACCACATGGCATTAGTGTCCCAATTTTGGTGCTATTGTCCTTTCCCTCCCTTTTCCACTAACATATATATTTTCAATCTAAGACCACCTAGGGTTAGCCTAGACCACTTTTAACACCTACAAAAGCACCAAAATAATATATATATATATATATATATATATATATATATATATATATATATATATATATAAGACCTCTAACCACTAGATGGAAATCAGATATAGATTACACATATAAATTCAAAACAAGTTGTGCATAATCAATGTTATTAATCCCTATTCTTCTCTACTTCTGCATACAACCATCTACAACATTATATATATATATATATATATATATATATATATATATATATATATATATATATATATATATATATATATATATTAGACCTCTAACCACTAGATGGAAATTAGATATAGATTACACATAAATTCAAAATAAGTTGTGCACAATCAATGTTATTAATCCCTATTTTTCTCTACTTCTGCATACAACCATCTACAACATTATAAGCTTAGATTACTCAGATTTATAGTCTTAAGCACTTTCAAGGAACTCATGTTAACATTCATACTAACTTCACTTGCAATTCCACTAACACTTTGGTGGGGAGAACTACATTGGGCTTGATCCCTCTTTAAAGTATTGGTATGTAGGTAATTCTCATCATAGTGGAGTGTTGAAGATGTCTAACCTACCCCTCTAATAACAAACTTTATTGCTTGTATCAATTAGATGTCCTAGTAACATGGAGGATTAGGGTTTACATATAAAATTATTTAAAATAGGTCATATACATAGAATCAAAACTTGTGCATGTAGGAATAATGTTGATAGACCTAGACATAAGTACACCCAAAAACATAGAATTGTTCAACATAGAGGATGCTACCACTAAAATAGGGACACTAAAACCACTTGGTGCTACTATCTAATCAAGGTTATACTATTTAGGAGGGGTTTTTACACTTGCATCCTATTTGTGACATTAGACCAACCTTTATCTTAGTTTTCAGCCTCTAGATCTCCCATTTCAATCATTTTTCATCTAAGTTTTTATTTACATTATTTATTATTATTTTTAGAAAGGTTAAATTAAGTCAATTCTATTATAAATTAGTGGTTGTATTTATTGCATATTTATACCATTTTTTACTATACTCAACTCTTTAACAACACAATATTTACATTCACTAATCCCTAAAAGGTTAAAATAGAAATCTATTTTTATAGATTAGTTATTTCGTTCTTGCATTTTACATTTTTAGCATCATTCCAAATATAGTAAGTTACAAATCAGTGAATGTTTAATTTATTCTTATATTTTACATCCTAATTTAGCTCAACAAATTTGATCTAATTAGGATCTAATATATTCCTAGTTTCCCAATTTTTGGTATAACATATTGGATGAATATTTAAAAACCCTAACCATAGATTTTACTAGGGTTCTTTTCCTTCTTTTTGTAGTTTCTAATTTTTGTATTAGTATTTTTAAAATTTATTAAATTATTTATTCACAAAAATATTCAAATTTTTTATTTCATATCTTTTTTGCTACCTCTCTTAGAAGAAGTGATATATTAAGTGGTATTCCAATTAAGAATACTCATATTCATTTTGATAACACATATAACATGAATAAGAACAAGGGTGTATCAGGACATTAAATGTTAATTAAAAAAAGAACATGTAGAATTTGATGACATTACTTTAGAGCATTAATATTATGATCAATATCACCTTTGTCCTCAAGATGAACATAGAGACACACGTACACTTGTAGGTGATGAATTACCAGAGCTTAATAAAATGGAAGTTATTAGTATATTCATGAAATAATTTGTGAACAACATCATGATTATCATACAATTTTACAAACTTGTTTGGATAAAATGAGTGCAAACATGAATAATACATCTACTACTTTGAATACTATGGGTTTTTACCCTTTTACACATCATTTGATTTAACTTTTGTACCACCATTTACTATGGGTGAAACCCAAAGGTTTCAATAAATTAACATACAAATTCCTAATCATTCATTGGAGACACTACCTTTGGTTATCACATATTTTTCTTATCCCAATGTAAAATCCATTATACATGAAATTCACCATCTACAAACTAAGGTGATACATTAGGAAAAAATATGCTTGAAAACCAAATTAGGTACTTGATTCATAGCATTTTTTGCATACTACATTGGTTCAAAATATCACAACATATACTTTACAAATTATTTTTTGGGCACCTAAGCTTAATTTTTATGATGGAAAAGGTGACCCCAAACAACATTTGAGAGCATTTCATGTAGTATGTTTGGACTATGAGTCCAATGATAGGCTTTTGACCAATTTATTTTCAAGAAAATTAAAATAATATAGACTAATATGGTTTTATGATTTACCACATCAATAAGTTAATGCATTTACTCCATTATCATATTTTTTTCTTACACACTTCTCAATCAACATAATTGAGAAGATTTATTATGCATAAATTGCTCAACTCAAGCAAGAATATAATGAGCCTATTATAGAATATTCCCAAGGTATAAGACCATGCTATATAAAATGATAAATCTTATGGAAGATAAAGAGTTTCAAGCTATATTCAAGCGAAATTTGATTCCAACTTTACACAAGTCCATATGTTAAGGAATTTTCCATCATTTACAAAACTAGGTCATACATTTAAGGAAAGAGAGGTCAAATTATTGTTAATGAAAAACCTTAAGTATGAAAGAAATATTGTTCTACTTCTCATGATAAGAATCTAAGAAACTATATGAAGCATGATCAAATGAGAACAAGAGTGATAAAAAATCCATAGCCAATGTAGTTTTACAGCTTATTATGCGTATTATATTATTAGCTCCTCCAAGGAGACAATTTAATTTACCAGAAGCTTACTACAAAGGCTTTAAATAAGTTATTGGTGTAACATCCCCATAGGGATTTACTAGAATAATGCAATAATTTAAAAAAAAATTACTCAACACTTATTGTTTCATTATATTGCACCGTGAGAATCTAATTAGTGATATTTAACATACTAAACTAAGCACATTAACATAAACAAACATGTGATTTAACTTATTTGAGAATATTAGTGTATTAATCATAATTTAGTTAAAGAATCTGAGTAGTAAAATCAGCAAATAAATATTCAATAGTTAAGCTATTGATTTGTGTAAATTAGATTGAAATTTTGACCTTTCTAAAAATAGTAATAAGAGGGAGAAAATAAGACTTCGCTAAAAACTAACTGATACGACTAAGACAAGGTTTGAGATTTACTGTGTAAGATTGGGACACTATCATAGACCATGATCTGACCTTCATTTTATGATTGGATAGGAGCATCAAAATTAGACAGGAGTGGCACTAGTGTTGTATTCCACCTCTGCCACTAATGTCTAAGAGATCTAAGATTTTTGGGTTTTATTTGCTATGCCTGTGTGACCCTATCTATGAAGTTTTAGTAGCTGAAAGTCTATAGAGCTCCATGTAGAGAAGATTTTTTTTCAAAACCTATAATCCATTGTGCTTCACCAATTTTGAGAAAGAGGGGGGGGTTATTATGTGTAATATTTACTAAATGTGTATCCACACCCCTTGTGTGGGCACACTACCTACATACCAATACTCTGAAGAGGGATCAAACCATATGTAGTTCTGCCACTTAATGTGCTTTATGCAATAGAGTATATAAATATGTAAAAATATTAAACTAGATGCGCTTGAGGTGGCTAGGGATTGGTGTAAGAATTTAAATAAGTTTGTAAGTATATTCGCTGGCTATATGCAGAGAATAGAAAATATTGCTTGAGTAGTTGTGATTGTATTCTTGTTTGCTTAGTGATATTTACCAACCCTTTCCAAATTATCTTTGAATGAGATTTTATAGGGATATATTGGTCATGAGTTGAATGTATTCATGTTAGGCTAACAAGGAGAAGGATGGGAAACCAGAATAAACTGACCATTGAGTCCAAAAATGCATTTGGATAGGAGTACAAAAATGAATAGGAGTGACACTGATGCTATAGTCAAAGTGTGGCATTATTGTCTTTAGCTAACGAGGCCCAGGGAATGGATTAGTCATGGAAAGAGTAGTTTGGCTGAGCTTTGATTAAGTCTAGAAGGCTACAAATGATTGAAAATCAATGAAAAGATACAAAAAAGTAAAATATGTGTGTGTGCATAGAGAGAATATGTTGTGGAGTGCATAGAGAGGATATGTTGTGGAGTGCAAATCTATAAGAGAAAACAAAGAGTAGTTTAGCTCTTACTAGATATGCTATATCTAAAATAAGAACATATCAAATCTGGGTAAAGAGAGAGAGGAAGAAAAAATAATGAATACACCTCATCAAGTATGTGGACCAATACAAAACTTGCTTTGATGTTGAGTGATACTAGATGTGTGTTGTACTAAGAAAAATATCATAAATAGAGTTGAGTGCTCAATTCCCTGAGATTACCTCAAGAATGTAAAGGCTAGCCCTTTGGCTCCATCATCACCCACTAAGTGAAGCTAGGTGATCATGTATGTGCTAATCAATGTTTGAATTATGTGTCCAATCCCTTTGAATAGGTGGCTCAAGAATACCAAGGTTAGCTAATCTTATGGATCCATCATTGCCCCATGAAGTGAAGCTATAAACTAATATCAATATAAAATGTATGGCATGTGAGATGGATCTAAAAGCCCATGAATGCTCTATAATTTGACAATATTGGCATGGATATCTGAATGTATGTTGGAAACTAGGTCACTCTTGGCCACTCTGAAAGATGGAGATTAGGCTTATTTAAAAGCCACTCCAAAACTGGTGCACTAGGCTTATATGAAATCCATTTCAAAATGTGGAAGTGAGGCTTGTATGAAATCCACTTTGAAATGATGCCAACCACCTATAGATAAAATAAGACACACAATTGTTGAGAATGCCTAGATAACACTGAACTTGGAAAGAAAAGAAAACAAATGTGCCACATACATTGCCCCCAATCACTGGTGTTTGGAACATGGATTTTGATTTGGAAGTTATACTAACTACCATATCTGAAACTAGAAGTGAGAGCCATCATGTTATGCATGATGTTCCCTATATCTATATTCTTTAAGAAAAATTGTATTAAAAACTATAGCTAAACCTACTTTTTTTCCTACTTCTAAAAAGTTTGGTTTTTCTACTGTATGGATAGGAGCACCAAAAATAGATAGTAGTGTACTGGTGGCATTGTCTAATCTTGGTGCTATTATCATGGGCCAAATTTGGTAACTATTTTGACATTTTTACTATTTGTCTAGTGTTTCCTAACTAGTTCTTATTCAGGGTGTGTTGAAAGCTAGATTTTTTACTGTTAGGACCTATAACCTTTGTGTCAAAATCCCTATTTGTTTCCCCCTCTTCTAAGGGTAGAAATGGATACCCTAAAATCACTTTCCTTAGAATAAATATCCATGTAAGTGTGTTATACTACAAAGATACATGATATAGCAATGCTAATTGACAAGATATCTTAAGATATAACATAATTTGTATTGAGAGATTATTAGATCAACATGGGTATGCCTAGATAGATATACCAATGTAATAACATGTACAATGTACTGAATTGGAACTGGAAGTGTTAGTTGTTAATTATCATGGAGGGATGGAGCATGATGTCCATCATGGCATCCAAAAAATAAAAATAATGCATGATGTGGATCATGAAATTGCAAAATATGAGAAGCAAATAAGTAACAAGCACACAATGCAAGAAGTGTACAAAAATGGCCAAGGGGCCAAACAAGCAAGGGACATGGGCACATGTCACTCAAAGTAGAAGTCAAGTATAAAAGGTATGTTCAAATGCCACATACACATACAATTGAAACAAGTAAGGTTGGCGTGAAAGTCACAATTACATAGAAGAGTACAAGTAAAAAAAATTAGAAAATGTCCTAAGACACACACAAGAATAGAAGCAAAGGGCATTGGAAAATGTCTTAAGGCACATACAGGAGATAAAACTGGAACTAAGAAATACAATCACATCTAGCTACACAAATTAAGGAATGAAAGCATGTAAAAACCATAAATACAACTACATCTAACTAATCAAAATAAGAATTTAAAAATATGCAAGACATGTAGTACAAGACTAGGTATATGCTAAGAAAATACGTGAGTGCTACATTAGTGAGTGTCAATAGAGTAATCTATGTAAACTAGTAATTAATGTACATCAACATGATGACTAGAGTGTGTGGTGTAGGAATGACATAACCTGGATGGTGTAGTCATGTAGAAGATGTGCTAGTGGGTGTGTATATGGATGTATGTCTTGATATAAAAGTAAGATGCCTCCTCAATGGGTGGAGTGAGACAATCAAGGATCTGGATATCACTGCACACACTCAAAGAAGATCAAGTGAAGCATGACAATGTAGATAAAATCAACAAACAATAGCATAAAACAACAAATATAAGTCTAACATTGTAGTAGAAATGTAAAGCATGGATAATGTATACAATTAAAATGTTTTTGGTGTTGTTTGAATTATTTGCATGTTTTTTATTTTGAAATATTTAAATGTTTTTGGTATTTTTTATATAAGCTATGTATAATAAATCACAGGAAGATTATGTACAAGAAATTGAAGAGAATCTATATACAAGTAAGATGGGAATATTGGTGTATTATTCCTAATTTAGTTAAAGGGTTTGAGTATTAAAATTAGTAAACAAATATGTAATAAATAATTTACTAATATGTGTAAATTAGATTATAATTTTGACCTTTCTAAAATTAGTAATAACAGGGAGAAAATAAGACTTAGTTGAAAACTAATTGATACGACTGAGAAAGGGTCTAAGATTCATTGTGCAAGACTGAGATAGTATCATAGACCGTGATCTGACCTTTATTTTATGATTGAATAAGAGCACCAAAAGTGGATATGAGTGGCACTAGCATTGTAGTATACCTCTATCGGTATTATTTAGGAGATCTGATCTTTTTGGGTTTTGTTCTCTATACTTGTGTGATCCTGTCTATAAAGTTTCAATAGCTAGAAGTTTGTAGAGCTCCCTATAAAGTATATTTCTCTTCAAAACCTATACTCTTTTGTACTTTGACTAATTTTGAGAAAGAGGGGGGGTTAGTGTGTGTAAGATTCACTAAACATGTATCCACACCCCTTGTGTGGATACACTACCTACATACCAATACTTCAAAGATGGATCAAGCCATATATAGTTCTTCCACTTGATGTGATTTATAAAATAGAGTGTATGAATATGTAAAAATACAAAAATAAATGTGTTTTAGGTGGCTAGGGACTGGTATAAGGATTTGAATAAGCTTGTAAGTGTATTGGTTGGATGCATACAAAGAATATGGAATATTTCTTGAGTAGTCTTGCTTGCCTAGTGATATTTGTTAACCCTTTTCAAATGATCTTTGAGTCAGATTTTATAGGGATCTATTGGTCATGGGTCGAATGTAATCACATTAAGATGATAAGGAAAAGAATGGGGAACTAGAAAAAGCTGACCACTAGGGCCAAAAATGTATTTGGATAGGAACATTGAAAGCGGATAGGAGTGGCACCGATGATATAGTCCAAGTGTGGCACTATTGTCCTGAGTTGATGGGGCCTAGGGGGATGGATTAATCGTGAAAAGTGAAATTTAGTTGAGCTCTGATCAAGTCTAAAAGGTTACGAATAATTGAAAATCAATAAAAATATGCCTATGAGGGTCATAAAACAAGCAAGGGGGACCTATGGGTTGGGTGTCATTAGCCACGCTCAAGTTACCAATTTTTATATTTTATATGACTACAACATGTAATAAAAATATTTACTGATCACTAGAAATTAATCATAATTTCACAAAGAAAGTAATCATAATATAATATAGCCATGACTAGTACAATAGTATAGTCACCAATGTAAAGGTATTACAAATAATTAATTACATTTACAATAGGCATACAACCTTATCATAAGTATATTGATAGATACTATGCTCCATTGAGCTTGAGTTACTCTAACTCAACTGTATCTCTGATAATCTCAAGTGTAGTATTCAAGTAAGTATAATAGTGAGGAGGGAAAGTATCATCTGAATAATTTTTTACATAAACCACAAACCATTGATCTTCCACATAATCCCCAAAATAGGAAATGACCATTCACAGATGGGTAGATAGTGACGGTGTAGGAATCTAGAGAGATATATTAGTACATATGTGCTATAAGATTTATACTACATGATGTGTATTATAAATAAAATATGATATTGTATAAAGGCATAAATCATACATATGAAATGACAATGTATATCTAATATTAATTTGGCCAATTTTTTAAAATAGCTATTGATCTCAAAAATCAGTCAATTTCATACACACCACTTGATCGAATTACCTTCATTTAGCATTGGTGATGCTAACTAAGATAGTGAAATTTGTCTCACTTCTTAGTTAGAACCATCAATACTAGATTGGATAATATTAATAATAACCAATAGGTTCATGCAATTATTTCTACTAGCAAGTACAATCCATATACTAGCTATGAAAATAATTACTATTCATACATTTAGTCCATCAAATATATGAATGAACTCTATTTATAATATAAATCCCATACATAATATTTATGACATGAAAGTTTTTATACTATACAGGTATAATATAATTCCTATTTTTCTTAGTAAATGCTATGTACAAAAATTATCATTTTCATAACGTAAAGTTCAAACCACTCATTATAACCAACATTCACAACTTACATATAGATTTGCTAAACTTATTTATAAACACTTAATTATTCATCCCAAAGCTTAGGATACCTGTATATAGTTATAGTTCCCAATCCATGGGGCTTTTGAGACTTATGTGCTCAGTCACATACTATATATATTCATGGCACCTATTTTATAAATATAGGCTATACACATATTAGAGGACCTAGGTTCTCATATATGTATATTTCATATATTTTTATATGTTTCTATTATCTATACCCCATAATATAGATAATTTAAAACAAATTTACTATTTTGATGTTCATAGTTTATATCCATGTTACATAATTCATTTCAGGTTTATACATAACCAATAACATAAATTCATAAAAATTTAACTTCTCATAAAATATACATATGTATATAAATCAATCTAATTTTTATTGGTAGTCATACTTTTTATAAAGTTTATTGCTCCGTTCCTTTATAATCATGAGTAGTTCGCTAAATTTGGGACCTCTATAATTGATGAGTCCACACTATGACCCATTAAGACCATAATATATCATCGTTCACAATCATTAATATGCCATTTAGGTTAAGCATTGCATTTAGTCTTAAGGATTATAACTAGTCTAAGGTAGAAGATGAGTGCTTTTGTCTCTTTAATCTTATGTGAGTCTAAATTAGCATTCTTTACATAATGTTCTAACTATTTTCATTCTTAGTCCTCTATTTTTGATATGTATAGGTATTATAACATCTAAATAAGAGCCTTGATATGATCTGAAGAAGACAAGGAAGGGCCTTAGTCACAAACCTATCATTCTAGCGAAGCTCTAGACTTTATCATATAATCTAAAGACCTTGATAGATAGCTACAGACTTTCACAGTCGAGCTATGGATTTCGATAGTTGATCTATGGATTTTTACAGTTGAGCTACATATTTTGATAGTCAAGCTACGGACTTCCACAACATGTTACAGACTCATCTAAAACATATTTTGAAGACATTTCATAGGTTCTTTCAGCCATTCCATGATGATCCAAACTCCTCCAACTATCTTTTAGATACTTTATATTTTTTGCATATATCTATATATAGGCATCTATCTATATGTTGCTTTTCTTTCCTAAATTTTCATGATTTTTCAAACATATATACACGGTCCAAATGATTCATTATTTTGATTTATAAATAGTATTATACAAACATTTATGCCATTACTAGTTGAAAACACCAATTCTTATAATCACCATATATGCTAAATCCTTAAATTAACTTTTAAAACCAAAATAGCACAAATTATAAAGTGATTCTTCCCATTTTAAATCAACATAGGCTTTGTACCAATCTAATTGGGCATCAAACCTATTCATTACATCCATATGCTTAGAGTATCGACCTTCATTTTTTTGAGTATATAAATGTAATAGGGGATCCTAATCAAAACACAGTCCATATATTTATCAACCATCTACTTGGGTTTTATATGTTTATCATAGAAAGTTAAATACTTTAAACCCTAGCAAATGAACACAATTTTTGTTTACATTCCTAAGGAACTTAGAGAGTATAGGGTTAGTGTTGTGGATGGCCAAGCCATCCACATGCCTAAACCTGTACCTTTCATTTAAATTGATATCATTTCAAACCCTAAGTGACAAATTTATCCACACAAAAATTTTCCTGAGTTGATATAAATAAAATAACATCGCCAACCTTTTTAACACTACCAAATTAAAACTAAAAAATCATTTTCTTCTTGCTTTGCTGATTTACTCTCCTACTCGACAATGTCCCTTCTTCTCTATGGCTCATTTCTTATTAAAATTTCTATTCCAATGTCCCTTCTTCTCTATGGTTCATGCATAATCCACTATTTTTCACTTAACTCACCAAGCTCCCAGTTAACAAATCAAAAAAATCCCTAATTACTATATTGAGCCTTCTCATAATTCCCTAATTATTATTTTTCATTAAATTCTAACTTTGCATGCCAACTACATTTCAAGGCTGAGTAAATCATTCAATAAGTCCACTATTGTCATGATAACTAACACTTATAAATCTCTATGTGGTCCATGCATATAAATCAAGACTAGACTTAGATTGTAGGATAGAGTTTTAGGATATTCAAACCCCCAAACTATAAAATAAAGATAATTATCCCTTTATAATAGACCGAACAAGTATTAAATTATGTCTAGCTAATTGTTTTCATTCTTTACTATTATATATAGGCTATATATGTCTTCATAATAGCTTGTCATATATTGATATTCTTGAATATCAATCTTAGCAAGCTTAACGTTCTAAAATTTTATTAAGACATTAAATAGTCTATATAAAATATAAATAAGATGTTATCTATAAGATTTACGTTTCCATATTCATACACAAACATGAATAGAATAATCTTATATAAATATACTATAATAAGTACTAAGTCTATGTATAAATACAAAATACAAACTCCTACAAGATTTATCCCATATCTATGTGTTAACATTTAAAACACGTAAGTTATAATGTCTATATATTTTAATTTCAAAATGTATTAAATTTATAAAACCAAACACAAAATGCATATTATGTTTTATAAACCTAGTGTGGTGTGTGCATGGGTCTTAACAAATTCCTTGTCATCCTTCACTATCTCCATCTACACCACCCTCTTTGATAATTCTCTCCCTCCATCACATTTTGAGAGATGAACTCTCTTGCATCACAATAATAACAAGAAGGTAGTTAGTCAATTACATCATGATATAAATTATAAAATAATGCTATAACAACAAGTAACATAATTATTATGTACAATATTTATAATTGGCCATTTCATAATAATGAACTCATGAAATCTAAGTAACACGCATCTATCCCATAATAACATATGACTTGTGGTTTAGTTAAAAAGTAACAAAATAAATTAACTATAATATTAATCCATAGATAAATATGTAAATCAATTTAGGTGAGAGAATCATGGTGTAACATCCTTCCCCTATAAAATTGGTCATCGTCCCAATGAAACTTATTCAAACAATAGTTCTGAATAACAAATAAGGTTTAACAAAATAAAAACATAGTATCTATCATCAATCAAGTAAACAAATGTAAAAATAATCTGTAGAACTCTTCATAGTCCTCCCAAGTAGCACTATCCTTAGAGTATTTGTCCTATAAGACCTTGCATTGTGACACTTCTCTATTTCATAAATGAGTTTGTGAGTGTCAATTAATTTAATTGGTTATACCATGACCACCCTGGGATCCAGAACCTATAAATTTTTTTAATCCAACACATTTGAAGGATCAACTATATGCTTCTTAAGATAAGATATATAGATGACATTATGCAATAAAGCTAAGGATGGTGGCAATGCAAGCCTATACGTTATAGAATTGACCACTTATAAAACATTTAAGGGTCCCACTTATCTCAATGAAAGTTTTGATGACTTCTCAAATTTAATCAAACTTTATTGCAGTTTAACTCACAAAAATTATTTATCACCTATTAAAAATTACTTAGTTTTGCTCTTCAGATCAACATAACTCTTCTGCCTATCATTGGCCTCAACCAATTTCTGCTTGATTATTTTAACCTACTCTTCTATTTTTGAAAGCATCTCAGATCCAAAGACTAGCCTAGCTTCTAACCTATCCCAATTTATTGACATCATGTACCTTCTCCGATAAATACTTCAAATGGTGCCATCTTCAAAGTAGATTGGTATGATTTGTATGAAAACTCAGCCAATGGAAGGTTTTATTTTCATTTGTATTGTTGATCCATACATTAAATATGAATAATATTCTCTAACACCTTATTAACTCGCTCAATTTGATCGTTAGTCTATGGATGATAAGTAGTACTAAAGTTTAGTTACATACCTAAAGTTGAATTCAGAGTTAACCAAAATCTATATGTCATTCTCAAATCATGATCTGATATGATCTTCTCTAGAAAACCATGCAATCAATACACTTCTTTTACAAATCTCCTCATAAAAGTTGGTTCATTATTTGTCAAATCACTTGAGATAAAATGTGTTACCTTGGTTATTTTATCAACTACAACTACGATTATGTTGTGTCTATTCTATGACAATGGTAACCCTTAGATAAATTCCATACTGATCACCTACCATTTACACACTGCTATGTCATGTGGATATAATAATCCAACTAGATGCACGTGTTTAACTTTCAATCGATGACATTCCATAGAACATGACATGAATTCCACTACATCTTTATTTATTCCTTTCTAAAAATAAAGTTTTCTAAGCTCTGTCATAAGTTTTTTTACTCCTAGATGTCCTGAATATGGGACATTGTGTAGTTTTTTTTATCAATATGCTCCTCAAATTCTCTTGATTTGGCACATGCATCCTTCTATTATAATGAAAAATACCATCACTTTAAAAGTTGTATCCTTTATACCTATGATTTTGAGCATTCTCAATTAAATCTTTCTTGACGTGGTCATAGAATTTGTCCCTTGGAGAGAACTCAATAACACGATCCTTGAAAGTACTCTAATATTAGTGATAACTACTATGTACCTTTTATGACTTAAATTTTTATCAAATCTATTCTCCTTACCTTTGATGTAATTAATATCAAAGTCATAGTGAGACAAAAAAATTAACCAACACCTTTGACAGACATTCAAATTTGGTTAGATGAAAATCTATTTGAGCCCCAAGTTATCAGTCTTGAGCTCACACAATTTTATCAACAAATAATGTCTCCAAACTTTTAAAGCATGGATAATTACTACAAGTTCAAGATCATGAGGTATGTAATTCATCTCATAAGGCTTTAGCTTCTTTGACTCATAAGCTAATACTACACCATTCTGTATAAAGACTCCTCCTAGTCTATCCCCAGATGTATCTATGATCTCTAAAAATTGACCATTGGGATCAAGAACTCTTAACACTATTGCTAAAGTAAGCCTTATTTTTAATTCTTGAAACACTACTTCACACTTATCTAACCAAATAAAACTCTATTTTCTACATTGAAAAGAGACAATCAAATTAGCTATCTTAGAAAAGTTTGAGATGAATTCCCTGTAATAACTTATTAATCCCACAAAAATTCTCACCTCATGCACATTATTTAGTATCAACCACTCCATAATGGATCTTATCTTATCTAGATTAATAGAAATACCATCCACTGAGATAATATATCCTAAATATTGTACTTTCATTTGGAAAAATGCACACTTGGATAATTTGCCATACAATTTGTGCTTTTGTAGACATTGTAAAACTAGCTCTAGATGTTGTAGATGATTTGTATAATCCTTGGAGTATATCAAAATAACATCTAAAAATACCAAAATAAAATGATCTAGGTAATCTCTAAACATACTATTCATAAGATTCATGAATGTTGTAGGTGTATTTGTCAACCCAAACAGTAACACAATGAACTCGTAATGCCCATAATGAGTTCTAAATGTCATCTTTGGCATATATTCATATTTTATCATTAACTGATGATATCCATCTCTAAGATCAATCTTATAAAAGACCATTTTTATTTGCATCTGATCAAAAAGATCATTTATTTGAGGTAATGGTACTTTTTCTTGATGATTTCTTTATTCAACATTCTATAATAAATGCAAAGTTAAAGTGTAACATCATTCTTCTTAACAAAGACAATTAGTACACCCCATGGTGACACACTTGGTCTGATCAACCCTTTAGACAATAATTTTTGAAGTTGTGCCTTTAATTCTACTAACTTAGTAGTTACCATTTTATATGGAACCTTAGATTAAGGTTCTGATCCTGGTTTGATATCAATTAAAAAATCAAATTTCCATTTAGATGGAAATCCTAGCAATTCTTTCAAAAATATATCATGAAAATTAGTAAGCATAATCTTTAATTGATATTTCCTTAGTTTCCTCCATTTCATATATCTTAATGATAAATGCTTGACATCTTTTACTTGGGCCTTCCTGAGTTACATTGCATAAATCTGACTAAGTCTTATCTCCCTTTTCTCACCCTGAATTAGTATTTGATTTATAGAATTATCAATGCATTTAACCCTTTTTAGATAATAATCAATCTTTGACTTTATGCTTTGCAAGATAATTGACACCTAAGATCCCATCATATGATCCTAGCACCAAGATAATTGACACCTAAGATCCCATCATATGATTCTAGTGGTGCTACATAAATATCCACAACCATCATAAATTATGGTAACCTAATTTCTAATTCTACTAAACCCTTATCCATTTGGACTTTAGATTCATTCCCATATTGTATCGACCATGCATTTACCACTACACCAACTTTTCTAGACAATTTATTTAGAATTATAGGAGCTATAAAACATTCTATAGCCTCTGTATCTATCAAAATAGAAACTAGATGTTCAAGCAAAATACCTGATAGTTCTATAGGGAAAGCTTGGAATTTAGCTTGTCGATTATTAATCGCTACATGAATACATTGTTAAAAATTTCCTTGTTGAGGGGAAACACCTTTGTTCCTTAACTTATCCTAGGTACATTCACACACAAAATGGTCACTTTCATAGATGAAGCAACCTCCTAGTGGTCCCTTCCTATCATTGTTTGTTTCTCTTGAAACCACCCTTGGAACCATTACCCAATTTCCTACTAGCTGTACCACTATTGAATTTGTTATTCTAATTATTGGATTGACTCTTGGAGTCTCCATTCCTTTAATTCCAATTATTCTTCTTGAAATTTGGATTTAAACTTCCAAACTTTCTCTTGAACTTATCCTTGACTTGAGCAAGAGATTTGAACTTTTGCTCCTGCTTGACTAATTTTTCAAAGACGTGGTCCATGGTAGATGGTCCATAAACATCCACCTCTCCACCAATCTAGGGTTTTAATCCCATCATAAACTTCTTAAACCTGAACCTCTCATCAACTTGATACTGAGGTTCATATTTTAGAAGTTTTATGAACTATTTTCAATACTCATTCACTGATAAGTCTCTTTGCTTTAGATTTTGAATATATATAAATTTTTGGTCAAAATACAACTGTGGAAGTCACTGTGATCTAAATAGTGTCATAAAATTATCTAAAGTAATGGTGATCAAATTTAGATTCATTTCCAACTTCTTGTTGGCCCACCACATAACTGCTTCTCTAACTAATTGATAAACTCCCCAAACAAACTTGGTAATTTAAAAGTAGTTATGAATCTCAAAATAATTATCCATTTTAGTCAACCATGCTTCAAATCTATCTCCCATAATGGTTCTATAGAACCTAGGTGGATTGACCTTTTTTATATCCCTTGCCAATTTTTCAGCCACATGTGCTCGTGTCTTGAGGCAATTCCTCGTGTCTTTGCTCTTGAGCTATTTCCTACTCAATATAATGCTCTCTAGGCTCATCCTATTAGGCCTCTTCCTCATGTCCATGAATTTCCTATCCTAGGGATACAAATTTGTCCCTAGTCTCTTTCATGGTCACAATAATTTGATCTAACTTTGTTGCTTGTTCAATGGTAAATTAGTTAGGATCAAACATAAGGTTATTGTCATTGACATTCAAAGGACCTCACCTAATGCTCTTACTCGCACGATTATTCTTTTTGGTAATAAAACAATATGAAAATGTTAACAAACTCATTAAGTCCTAGAGTTTAAACCTTGCTTTAATACCACAATGTAACATCCCCATAGGGATTTACTAGAACAATGTAGTATATTCAAAAAAATATTTACTCAATACTTATGATTTCATTAGAATACAACACAATAATATAATTAGTGATGTTTAACATACTAAAATAAGCACATTAACATAAGAAAACATGTAACAACATCTACTAATCACTAGTAATTAATCACAATTTCACAAGGAAAGTAATCATAATATAATCTAGCCACAACTAGTACAATAGTATAGACACCACTCTAAAGGTATTACAAATAATTAATTTCATTTCTAATAGGCATATAGCCTCATCATAAGTAAAATGATAGATACTATGCTCTATGGAGCTTGAGTTATTCTAACTCAACTGTATCTCTGATAATATCTAGTGTAGTCTTCAAGTAAGTATAATAGTGGGGAAGGAGAGCATCATCTGAATACTTTTACACACTAACCATGGATAATTGATCTCCTACACAATCCCTCAAATAGGAAATGGCCCTTTCTTTATATATGTGTATATAGTGATGGTGTTGGAATCCAAAGAGACATGATATTACTCATGTGTTGTAAGATTTCTACTACATGATGTGTATCACAAAGAATATACAATCTAAAATGATATCACATAAACATATAAATCATACATATGAAATGACAATGTCTATCTAATATTACTTTGGCCAAAGTTTTCAAATAGATATTGATCTCAAGAATCAATTAATTTCATACACACTACTTGATTGAATTAACTTCATCTGGCATTGGTGATGCTAATTAAGCTAGTGAAGTCTGTCTCACTTCTTAGTTATAACCTTCAATACCAAATTTGGTTAAAATTAATAATAACCAATAGGTTCATGCAATTATTTATACTAGCAAGTACAATCCATATACTAGTTACAAAAATAATTACTATTCATACATTTAGTTTGTCAAAATATGAATGAACCCTACTTATAATATACATCCAATACATACTATTTATGACAAGAAAGTTTATATACCATATGGGTATAATATAAGTCATTCCAAGAATCTATTTTTCTTTATTAAATTCTATGTATAAAAATTATCATTTTCATAACATAAAGTTCAAACCACTGATTATAACTAGCATTCACAACTTATATATAGATTTGCTAAATTTATTTATAAACACTTAATTATTCATCTTGTAACTTAGGCTACGTGTATGTTGTTATAGTTCCCAATCTGTTAGGATTTCATGACTTATGTGTTCAATCACATACTATATATATATATTCATGCCACCTATTATAAATATAGGCTATACATGCATAGGAAGACTTCGGTTCTCATATATGTACATTTTGTATATTTTTATATGTTTCTATTATCTATACCCCTAATATAGATAATTTAAAACATATTTACTATTTTGATGTTCACAGTTTATATCCATTTTACATAATTCATTTCAGGTTTATACATAACCAATAACATAAATTCATAAAACTTTAAATTCTCATAAAATATACATCTATATATAAATCAATCTGATGTTTATTGATAATCATAATTTTTATAAAGTTTATTGCTCCGTTCCTTTATAATCATGAACAATTCACTAAATTTGTGACCTCTATAATTGATGAGTCCACACTATGATTTATTATGACCATAATATATCATCCTTCATAGCCATTAATATTACAATTAGGTTGAGCATTGCATGTAGTCTTAGGGCTTATAACTAGTCTAAGGTAGAAGATGAATGCTTTTGTTTCTTTAAGCTTATGTGAGTCTAAGTTAGTATTTTTTAAATAATGTTCTAACTTTTTGTATATTTAGTCCTCCATTTTTGTTATGTACAGGTATTATAGCATCTAAAGAAGAGTCTTGATATGATCCCAAGAAGACAAGGAATGGCCTTAGTCACAAACCTATCATTATAGTGAAGCTCCAGACTTTGCCAAGCATTCTATGGACCTCGATAGATAGCTATGAGCTTTCATAGTCAAGCTATAGATTTTGACAATCGAGCTATAGACTTCTAAATTATGCTATGGAATCATATAAAACATTTTTTTAAGGCATTACAAAGTTTACTTCAACCATTCCATGATGATAGAGACTCCTCTAGCTATATTTTAGATACTTTATATTTTTTGCATATATCTATATATAAACTTCTATCTGTATGTAGCTTTCCATTCCTAAATTTCCATGGTTTTTCAAAAATATATACATATTCCAAATGATTCTATGTTTCAATTTATAAATAGTCTTATACAAGAATTTATATCATTACTAGTTTAAAAAACTAATTCTCATAGTCATCATGTATGCTAAATCCCCAAACTAACTTTTAAAACAAAAAAAACACAAAAATTATAAATCGATTCTTCCCATTTAAATTGACACAAAATTCATACCAATATAATTAGGCATCAAACCTAACATTATATATATATTCTTAGAGTATCAAACTTCAATTTTTTGAGTATATAAACATAATAGGGATTCTTAAGCAAAACACAGTCCATATATTTATCAACCATCTACCTAGGTTTTATATGTTTATCATAACAAGTTAAATAATTTAAAACCTAGTGAATGAACACAATTTTTGTTTAAATTCATAAGTAATTTAGAGAGTATAGGGTTAGTGTTGTGGATGGTCAAGCCATCCATAGGGATAAACCTATACCTTTCATTTAAATTGCTATCATTTCAAACCCTAGGTGACAAATTTATTCACATAATTTTTTTTTTAGTTGATACAAATAAAATAACATCAACAACCTTTTCAATGCTACCAACTTAAAACCAAAAAATACTTTTCTTCTTGATTTGATCATTTCCTATTCTCCTCGACTGTGTTCCCTTCTTCTCTATGGCTCATTTCTTATTAAAATTTCTATGCCAATCTGAAATCAATTAGAATTTACATGTATCTATTAGCTCCTAGTTAGTAGTTCATGCAAAATCTACCATTTTCCATTTAACTCACTAAGCTCCCAATTAACAAACCAAAAAAACCCCTAATTACTATATTGAGCCTTCTTGTAATTCTTTAATTATTATTATTTTTATTCAATTCCAACTTTGCATGCCAACTACATTTCAAACTTGAGTAAATCATTCAATAAGTCTACTATTATCATGATAACTACCACTTATAAATCTCTACGTAGTCCATGCATATAAATCAAGACTAGACTTAGATTATAGGATAGAGTTTTAGGATATTCAAACCCCCAAAATATAAAATAAAGATAATTATCCCTTTATAATTGACCGAACATGTATTAAATTATGTCTATCTAATTGTTTGCATTCTTTACTATTTTATGTAAGCTATATATGTCTTCATAATATCTTGTCATATATTTATATTCTTGAATATCAATCCTAGCAAGATTAACATTCTAAAATGTTATTAAGACTTTAACTAGTCTATATAAAATAGCAATAATATGTTATCTATAAGATTTATGTTTCCATATTCATACACAAACATGAATAAAATAATATTATATAAACATATTATAATTTTAAGCACTATGTCTATATATAAATACAAAATAAGAACTTCTACAAGATTTATCCCATATATATATGTGTTAATGTTTAAAAAATGCAAGTTTTAATGTCTATTTTAATTTACTTTCAAAACGTACTAACTCTATCAAACCAAACACAAAATGCATATTTTGTTTTATAAACCTATTGGGTTGTGTGCATGGGCCTTAGCAAATTCCTCTATCATCATTCACTATATCCATCTATGCCACTCTCTATGATGATGCTCTCCCTCCATCACATTCTAAGGGATGAACTTTCATGCATCACACTCATGACAAGAAAGAAGTTAGTCAATTAAATCATGATAAAAAGCATAAAATAATGCTATAACAACAAGTAACATAATTATTATGTACAAAATTCATAATTAACCATCTCATAATAATGAATTCATGAAATTTAAGTAACACACATCTATACTATAATAGCATATGACTTATGATTTGGTTAAAAAGTAACAAAACAAATTAACTATAATATTAATCCATGAATAAATATGTAAATCAATTTAGGTAAGAGAATTGGGATGTAAAAATTAGACTATAATGTCATATCACTCCTTCCCATAAAATAGGTTGATATGAATATACCTCATCTAAAAGGATTTGATCATAGCCCTTTTTATGACTATCACAGAGCACCAAGACATACTACCAATAGATGCATTAATTTATGATATGAGATTTAGGACATGATAGATGAGAGCATAATTCATGTGAGTGTACCTAAAGAAAGTACACAACCACAACCAAGTTAGATCATAACAATGATGATATTCAATGATCCTTTCAATAAGCATACATGTCAAGATAATAGATATATTGGGAGTGCATTACACATACAATGCACACATGTCACCAATTTATTATCATGCATAGGCACCCAATCCATTTAATGAAATCACTGGTATATATATTGTTTTAGTGCCCTCTCATCCACTCATAACATGTGTAGAGTGTGATATTATTGATGATGACTCTAATTTACACTAATTATTCATTAGAGATTATATTGATCATCAACCTATAAATAAACATAGATAATGGGTCAAGTGTGAGTATATGCCTCTCATTTTACACACATAGATAATGATATATATTGTACTAAAATAGTTATTAATGGATTTGATGGGTATATTTAAAGTTCTATTGGTGAGATCATACTACCATTACAGGTTGGTCCAACACATGTGGCCATCAAGTTTACAATATTACCTATTGCAAGGGTCTTTGATATGTTATTGGGACACCCTTGGATTCAAAAGATTCACATAGTACCTCCATATTTAATAGATGCTTAAATTATATATTTGATAGTAAAGTTATGATAGTTCATAGTATTCTATATGAATACCCTCTCCAACCAAAGATCATTACTCCTACACATCAAGCTTCAGTTAAATAACCTCAAGAAACTCAAACTACTCATAAAATTCAACAAAGTGAAAACCCTTCTAAGGAGAGCTATCCTTGAAATACCACTTAATCAAAATTTTATTATATATTCTATAAAGCAATCTTACACGTCTAGAATGGCATCCCAAATGAACTAAGAGTGTTCTAAAAAGGACACTAGTTTGGAATTATTACAATCCATAATTGGTTCCAAAAATCCATCTAGATAATCATGATACACCATAAATAACATGATACATTTTATCATTAATACAATGTTATTCAAGGTACAAAATCAGATCAGTTGTTAGATTTTGATTTGAGATTAGTTCCTTCACAATAACATGATCTTTTCCATTCATGAGATATCATCCTTTCTTAGTTAGACACAAGACCTATTGATTTTGAGTCTCTTTTAAGACTCATTAGTTAATATATTCTCATTTTCATTTTTTCATATATTAGAAATACATAATTTAAAAATAAAATATTCCAAAAAATTCAAAAATTAGGACTAATGCATGATTTGTGTAGTTTATTTGCATCATCTAAATTGTTATTAGTTATTTAATATTTATTCTTATCTAATTTCATATCAAATATGTTTCACAAGTGTACATGTGAATAAGGAACATATAGGTTATCATTTCCAACTATTGTTGTAGGTGGTGTTACTATCTTAGACTCATAAATTACACACAAACAAAACTATCATATTCAAATAGTAGTGCATTGTGTCTTTGTCCTATTTCGTCAAACCTATCCCGATGAGCAAAGGCTATCAATTATCAAATCCAAATAATACATAGGCCTATTACATCTTGTTTATAAATAAAAGGTTTCAATGCGGGAATCTCATATGCATGTCCAATCATTATTTGGCTATCCCTTCTTTTTCAAACCTTAGTTCCTTATCTTGCACAAAATATATTGATATTTATCACTTAATTACACATTGATATCTTATAGGTTACTTAAGTTGCTAAATATATAGATGTTATAAATTTATTATGTTGATCAATTACATTTAATCTTGTATGTTTTGTGTGTTTGCTTCTATGCTTCGTATCTTATGTGTATTCTTTATTGGGATTGTGGACATTTTAACATGTCCTTACATTTGGCTCAAATCCTTCATTATATGTTTCTATACATGTGAGTTAAATTTGAACATCTTCCTTATATGTACCCCTTGTCCTTATATTGTGTTCTTTGTGTATACTCTTTATTTCTGTGTGTCATAGACATGATAATTATTTTCTCAATTTATTTAGTTTTATGTCATAATGGATGTTATGCATCTTCCTATCCTTTAGATGCCATGATGGATATCATGCATACTCCCTAAATTGTTCTATTTAGTTTTAATTACCTTCAGTATATGATATGTTATCTGGATGCGTAAATGCTAACATTTATCTTGATAATATCACTATGCATGCTTGTTTACATGTGTACAATATATCATTATTTTTATTAGTTTATATATATGATGATGCCATACTCATCCATGTTATCATTACTACTTAGATTTATATATATTTTATAACATATCCCACATAACTTTTTCTTTTGAGTTATGTTATTGCATGGACTTTACAACTCACCTCAAAAGAGGAGGCATAAACAATGGATTTTAATAGAGTCTAAGATGAAACAACCAAGTATACATTATGAAATGCGTAGGTTTTACATAGTTGATCAAGTTTCATTCCTAGAAAATAGTTTTGGATAAGAACACTCCATTCAGACAAGGGCACATGTTGACCTTGTACAAATAGCATGTTGTTGTCCTAACAGGCATAAAATACTTATTTTCATAAATTATTAGAATCTTAGTCAATTTAGAAGATTTATTAATAGGTACTTACTCATAATTTGAATAAAAATACTCAATTTTGTTTCAAGTTTTTATTAGAATGGGGGCATCATGTGTTCCATCATTTTCATAGATATTTTTTCTCATAAAATCACATGATATTACTCAATTTTTGAATCCATACACACCTAGATATCATATTGGTGGCATGTGTGTGGCATATGATTACCTCCTTGTTCAATTTTGAAGCATTTTTGCAGATGGAATGGCAACACCCTTTACTCTACACATTGTCTACACCAGATCCAGAGTATGTAATTTTTCACACTAGTTTTGCACTAAAATGAATCTTATTTTGTCTACAATAGTTAATTCAAATTTTTGCACCAATTTTACACTAGATTGATCTATTAAAATTCATAAAAGGTTTCCAAGCTACTCTACTAATTTGGGTTTGTAATGATGGATTCAAGTACACATCGAGGTCTTAATCACACTCTCATATCAATGAGGATTGAGGCATGCATAGCTCAATCTAATTTTTTCAACAAAAATGAAATATCCAAGGGTCATACACTTGACAATCACCATTTTTGCACCACAAAACACAAAAATTTGTATGCCCAATCAAGTGTATTCATTAATTTTATTAGATCTATAAGTTTATTATTTTTTAATTTCAGATTTTCATCTTAAGAATTGATTTATACATGTTTCAATACAAGTTTTGCATGAAGCAAAATTAAATATTATGGCCTATATTCAAGACTTCTCTTCATAGGTAATTTCAAGTACACACTTTTCATTTTACTTTAGTACTTTTAATTTTAAAAACTAATATAATAAAAGAAACAAAAAATAGACTAAATTAACATTTAAGTTGAAATGATGCACTTTTGACCACTCCCTATACGCATTTAGTTCAAGCCTCATTCCACTATCTTGAAACTGCTATTCCTTCACTCTTATCATGAATAACCCATTCCTAAAATTAAATAAATATGTTTAAATATCCCTATCCAACATTCTAAGAAACCTAAAATCACTTCCATATCAATCCAAACTTCCACTTTAGTTGTCTCTGCTTTTTAGATATGATAACCTTATTTGGATAATCCTGCTCCTTGATAGTGTCTAGTTTCACCAACCACATCTTCCTACCATATAACAACTAGTTGGTCAAATTTAAATTAATATGATGGGTCATATAAAATTTTTAGTATTCCTAATCTAAGGTAATTCCCAAAATATCACTATAAATTCACATTTAAAACCATTTTACGCACAAAAATCTCACAAATAAAATATCACTAAAACATCTAGCTACACATTGAAATAAAAGCACCTACTTTTCCCAATTAAAAATCCACACAACTCAAGTAGCCTTGAGAAAAGTATAAACACACATCCAAGGTCACAAGTCATTTTTTAATCACTTAATCACACCAAGATTGCACTAATATTTAAATTTTTTCACAAGTCGCTGACACATATCAATGTAGCATAGGAGAACTACATGGAGTTCTAATAGTAATCTATTTTCTATTAATAGGAATATCTCATTGTATTCTCTCTTTTATTTTTGGGAAAATCATTTTATGACAAGCCTTAATTTGTGTTTGTCAATTGAGACATCTACTTCATATTTGTTTCACAAGACCCACTTGAAACCAATAGGTTTACAACCAATTGGAGAAACAACTAACTCCCAAGTTCTATTTTTTACCAAAACACCATATTCATTGCTTTTCTCCATACATCAACCTTTTCAGCTTGTTTGAAATAAGTAGGTTCTTAATCAAAAGAAACATTGACTTCTTCTTATGGAGGGTCATTTAAGAGAATATTTTGTATGCTATCTTTAATTACATCTAGGAACTTATCTAATTATTGTGTGGCTATATGTGCACTTCGAGTGCCTATTTTTCCAACCTCATTTGGTATGACATCTTTCAATGTATGTTTGTACTACTTTGGCATATTTTGATTTGTAAATTGTGGAATAAATAGTGCCTCATTTTCTTGATATGAAGATACTTAATTTTTTAACATATGACCACCTTCTGATGTAATTTCACTTTCTTCCACATGGGATGTTTTGTTTTCAATGGTAGAAATCAATAGATATTCAACCATTTTACAATTATAAGTACTCCATTCACTATTTGGAACCTTCATATCAATTTCTTTGAAAACATAAAATTTTACATATTTATTAAATCGATTTAATTATTGATTAATACTTTTTGTGTCCTTTGTATTTTCTTAAAAGATAACACCTCTTGTAATAGTAATTTTTTTATTTTTCTCATAATATAACATGTATGCCTTAGAGGATTATAAATATCCGAAAAGGATGCAATTTAAAGTAATGTTGTATAACTTATTATTTTTCTCTTAGGGGATCAATGCATAACATGTGGATCCAAAAAAATTGAAGATGTATCATTGAAGGAAAATGACCACACCAAAGTTCATATGGAGTTTTCATTTGAAGAGATACTAATGGTGACCTATTGAAGTTATACGCTATTGTTTCATCTAGTTCATCCAAGAAATGTATATTAACTCTTTTGAAAATCAACATTACTCATACCATGTTCATTAGGGTTTTTTCATCCACTCGACTAATCCATTCTATTTAAGAGTGTAAGGTAATTTGAAATGATTTTTTATTTTATTTTCCTTGAGATAGGCTTCAAATACATTTGAAGTGAATTAACCACCATTATCATCCTTGATTGTCCCAATCTGGGATTGATCTTCATTTTCAACCATTGTTCAAAACTTTTGAAAACTTTTGAAGGGTTTTGAGTTTTTCTTCTAAAATTAGATTCAAGTCATTATGTTATAATGATAAATGAGAAAAAAATGAAGTAATTTTTACCACCCATATAAATAATTGGTAGAGAACAAAAATCATAATGAACCAATTATTTTTTTTTGGTGGATTTACATTATGACCTTTGAAATGGTTCCCTTTCATGTTTAGCCAATATGCAAGCTTAACAATTTTTAATATTTTTGAGAAAATTTGGCAAGCCTAAAATACCATTATTTTTCATTATGTCAATTATTTCATAGTGATAATGTCCAAATATGGCATGCCATAAAATGATTTCTGACATTTTGTATTTAACAAGATTATCAAAATTTCTTAGAATGAATGCTCACTCCTAATTTTTGGCAACTTTTAATCCTCAAATCTATTCAGTAAAATTATATTAACACATTTTTTTGTGATCCTAACCTCTCCATCATTTATAAAAATGAAGTGGACTTATTTAAAAATGTCCACTAAAGACAACAATTTTATTTTGAATAAAAGAAGATATATAACATTATAGAAAATGAAATATGAAAACCTTGGTGACTTGAGTTGAATTTAACCTTTTCCTTGAGGCTAAAAAATTATTTTATTTATTAAATATACTAGAAAAAAAAATTATTCATGAAACTCAAATAATTATATTGTTAAAGTCATGTGTTGCACTATCTAGGACCCTATCCTAAGTTGAAGTTATTGAGGCATTATTTGCTTCACTTAAGATAGAAAGCACACATTCTCTAGAAAACTAAGCTAAATTTAATTCTAAGCTTTTATTATTTTCATTTTTTATAGGCTTCAATATTTTCCCTTGACATTTTTCATTCATGGGTCTCATGACTCCCTTTTATTTCTCATTTTTTTTAATACAAATGTTTTCTATCATTTTAATTCTCTTGATGTTGACCATTATTTTTTCTAAATTTTCCACCTCACGCTTTATTTTTCCTTTTGGATTTATCATTTCAAACATTATTGAAAGAATTTATTTTTATGATCATATAAAATGCTTTTTATTGTGGATTCAATATTTCTTCCAAAGGTTTTCTTTCTTCCAGCCATGTTTTCAATCAGTTGATCAAAAGTGAGAGTCTTTGACAAATTACTTGATTTTGAAGACTCCAAATAGGTTGATTATGTAGGAATAAGATATTTTATAAAGGTTTTCATGTATGCATAAATATTTTTACTAGAAACATAAAAATCATGATTTATATCTCATATTTTTGAGGTCAAACTTGTGACATCACTATTTTTCAATTCAATGTTGAACAATTTCAACTGCAATTATATGAACTTCAATTTTGAGTGAGAATCATACAAGTCCTTCAATTTTTTTAATGTTTCTCAAAGAATGTTTCAACCTTATATGTAATGAAATACTTTCCCATCAACTAAGGCCCTCATAAAGATCAATGCCTTTGAATAATTATTCTTCTATGTTTGTGCTTTTGCATTCATTATTGTTGTAGCTAGTTATGAATATCAATAAAAAATGTTGAACCACAAATCAATGAGTGTGAGTGTATATTCCCCCTGTGTTGACCATTATAACTAAATGTCCTTCCAAGATAGTGTTGTGCCAATAATTATCTTGATTGAGTCTGTTTTTTATTCAAATAAAAATAGATTGGTTCTTTATCACTCCAAATGTTTTCTTTTTCTCTATACTACTTGACTGATATTCCAAACTGATTTATATGTTCACCTTTACTATATAATTTTTGGTACATGTAATAATCTCCTTTTTATATACACATCAAGATGTAAAATATACCTTCAAATTACACAATAAATGACTTATTTTGATGAGTAAAAAAAATCCTTCAAATTACATATAAGATTTTTCAAAAATAATTACACACACATTTTCTTCCAATATTATTTACGAATTTATTGTTTTAAAGAGCATTAAATTTCAAAATTATAATGAAAATAAATGTAAACAATACCGTACTAATAAATATATTTTTAGCCCCAAAGTTTCAACTTGACACCACCAACACAATTGGAAATAATAACATGCCACACTCCAAGGAAACATGCACATTTTTATTTTATCTTACTTACTATTGGAATAATTAAAATGACTTTTTTGGTGCCAAATGCAGCCAATGTAAGTGAAACACAACCAATGTAATAAAAATATACTACTCTTGTGATGCCAAATGGACTCCAAATTGAATCCACATATACCAATTGAAGGAGAATTACCTTAATATGTAGGCCAACGTAGACATAAGTCTTTAAACATTTTTATTTGAGGTTAAAGGCTTAAATAAACACAATAATCCATTGAAACTTGATGTCTTAATGACTAAATAGACTCCACATCATACCAAAGGAAGATTAAAACACCATGGCAGTGAAACAAACCAGGAATTTTAGAAAATCCAATATTGTGCAGGTTATACAACTTTAAAAAATGAGGGAAGATATGTTACATTTATATCTTTTGGAGTATTTATTACAATTAAATGTATAAATATTACACTTAAGGTGCTTGTAAGAGAGAATAGTACATAGACAATCATTATGTATAAAATTAAATGTAACTATAAATAATTTCAATTACATTGCAGCAATTAAAATTGAAATCTATTGAATTCTTATAGAAAAATAATCATGATGCTATTCATTCCCCAAACTATGTTCTCTTTTCAATGACAACAAACAAAAATCACATATGTAAATTTTTTGAATTAATCTTACATAGTGTATTTTCTCCTTTTTATTATTGAATTATTTGTTTTCAATAGACTTGTGACTCAAAAAAAGATGTTTTATTTCTTTTTATTCAATTCATGGTCTTTAATAAAACTAATGAGTTGTGATAAAAATCTCAATGCTTCATTGGAAAATTTTGTTAATTTATTAAAATTTAACATCTATTAGATTTTTTCATGTGACCTTTTTCAAATTTTTATAAGGTGGTGGAAACATTCAATATTTATCTTACTCCCACATTATATGTTGTGTTATGTGTGTTTGAAAATTTTATAATCACCACCTCGGAAATATACCTAAGAGACTCACTCTATTATATCTAAAATACTCTACAAATATATGAGTAAAAGATAAAAATAGGGCACCCCATAGTACATGTTACGACATAGGTTTACACCCTTCGAAAGGGTTATTCAGGGTCTCTCCAACCTAGCCACACAATGGGACCACCTCCAGGTTGTGGGTATCTTGTAATGGAGATGAACCTCTAGGTTATGGGCTAGATCCCTAGGTGTATCATTTAGGCTCTTAAAAACTACTCTAAACTACTGATTTCCAAAGAAAAGGGTTAGAAAGAGGAGAAAGGGATGACTGGAAACAAAAGGGTGATACACCAAGCTTTGACACTCCTCCTCCTTGCTCTGAGACACAAACAAATGATAATCAAGAGCTCATACACTAACATAAACTCCATAACTAGTTGGTTGCATAAGTGTTTATTAAAAAGGCTCAAGGAAATAAGACAAAGGAGGAAGGGATGATCATATCCACAACCTATATTCACCTCATGGCTGATACAACACATCCTACGACCTACATATATAAAACTATCTTGCATAAAGGCAAGAGAGAGAGGACAAACACCAATAAAGAGAGATCCTTCACAAAGTATTCATGCAAAAATTCAACTAAACACAAGATGAAATCATAGAGAAAGGTAAATGAACTCTTATATTTCTATCAAGAGGTGTTTTCATTACAAAATGGGTAGGGCTACACCATACCACAAGAGGAAGTATCTTATAATGAGAAAAAAAGGAGAGATATATAGAAGAAAATGGAAGAGAGAAGAGGGGAAAATGTATGATGACTTGAGTGATGTCATCCTCCACACAAGATGAAATCATAGAGAAAGGTAAATGAACTCTTATATTTCTATAAAGAGGTGTTTTCATTACAAAATGGGTAGGGCTACACCATACCACAAGAGGAAGTTTCTTATAATGAGAAAGAAAGGAGAGATATATAGAAGAAAATGGAAGAGAGAAGAGGGGAAAATGTATGATGACTTGAGTGATGTCATCCTCCCTTACATTAAAAAAGTCTTCATTCTTATATAAATATTATTAAATGCTTTGAGTTTCCTCCTCTTTCCACTTAACCTCTCCCACTTGACAAATTCATCACATCTCCTACTTGGTCTTCTAGAAGCCTTTACCAAATTTATGAAGGCTTGTCACTTTAGCATTTGATGCTTGTGGACTTTGAGGGTGCCTTTGATTACGTTCTTCAACCTCCATTCATAAGAAATAACATGTAATACACTCTTATAACCATTTTTAACTCTATTAAACTTGTAACTTAAAGTTTTTCTCACAACATAGCTTAGAAAGGCTTCTTGAGGGCCAATAACCACCATTTTAGCTATGACATTGATCAATTTTAATTATACATTTCTCCAATTTGAAACCAACATCATTAAAAAAGGGGAGAAATCAGATTTCTAACGCAAATATTAGAATAAAAAATAGAGTTATGGATCAAAAGATATGGCTAAAAATACAAAATGTAGTTGCACACAACTATATCATCACCGCCAGAACATGAAAAAATGGAAAATCATAGAGCAAGATATGAGTAAAACCCATCATACCTTATATTTACAAAAATATCTTGAAAATACACTCAAAAAGGTATTTTTAATTTTTTAAAATGATCAAATTAACTATTGTGACCTAGCCTCAGAGTTTTTTTTGGTGAAAAGTTGGCGAAGTGATAAATCCTTCTAGGAGGGTCACTTCACACCATCATAACTTTTCACTGAAAACTTCAATAGCTATGAAAATAAATGCATTACCTTCTCATGTAATTAGGGTACAATCATACAAATTTTTATAGAATTTATACTCCATTTTATCCTATAAAAAATGGGATTTAAAAGTGCTTACTAGGTAGATTTAGCAACTGGGAGATGTAGACAATGACCAAGTAAAAATCAGTGCAAAAGCTAATTTTTATAACTGCACATTCCACACATTATATCTAATATGTGCATGCTATCTTTCTAATTTCACTTTAATTACATTTATCTATGACTAAGGAATTTGAACAAGATTTGACCTCTTTCACTGCTATGAAAATGAGCTTGAAATGTGTACACTGACTAGATCTGAAAATTGAGAACATAGAAAATTGACTAAGTAAAAATCAAACCAGAATCCAATTTTTAGCAGGCACATTTTGAACGTGGGAGCAAATTATCTGTGAATTTTTTTGACCTTTGCATTCTCCCCAAATTTGGTTACCATCATGTAAAATTTTAAGGTGATTGGACCTCATTTATTTCTACGTAATGATGTTTGAAAAGTGTTGCTTATGCTGATTTGACAACTGAAAACACATAAAAATCTGCAAACTAGGTAGTTTTCATGACCGTGATATTTTGAAGTGAAAAATGATTCTCTATGACCACCTTCAACATTCTATTCTCCTAATATTTGAATACCATTATACAGGTTTTGGAGAGAAATGACCATGATTTAACCCTGCAAAATTACTCCCAAAAAGCACTGTGCAAGATGATTGGACAATACACATCATATCTTACCCTCTTGATAAAACCTCACTGAGACCTTGAAATAATTTGGCACTTGAAACCATGATAATGAATTCGATATTACCAAGGCATGAATCTCGACAAGACCACATGAAATTTTAAAATTAGAGGGGGTGATAAATTTGACTTGGGGTCAAATTTGGTCAACAATACATATGTCATGTTTACATCATAATGAATCAAGAGATCTATTTACCAATATATAAAAGGAGATGCTGGATGTAAATATATTGATTAAGATCAAGCTCCCAAATCCCTATTGTGTACTTAATTTTAAAATGTGATTGGCCCTCTTAGAGATGGAATTTATAAGTATTATGAGTGTTAATGCTCATTAATCCTTTTTTAAGCCTATATATGTGTGACTAAACACACTTAGAATATATAATATAATATAATTTAACTTAATATTAGTGTATATTAAATAATCCACCAAAATCCCCCATTAATTACAACTTCAGAAGGTACATACAAAATAAGAAGGCTAAGATTCCTCTAAAAAATGGGTCCCAAAACTAGGCATGTTAAGGTACTTGTGTATAATAAAGTTCAATTAAAAAATAAGACATTGTAAGGGTGTCTCAAGAAAATAGGATAAAAAAATAAGTAACTTGAGTTGTTGAGGTATGTCACAAGACATCCCAAAAATAAATACACTACCTAATTAGTACACCAAATGTTAAAAGAAGATGGCTTAAGTAATCTATCATTGAAGAGAGTAAATTAGATGGGATGGTCCATTAGTAAAGAGAGTGTACCATATAGGCTCAATGCATCATAAAAGATTGCATTGAATAGGATGGATTCATCACAAAAGGCACAAGTGAATTTATACCTAATGAAGAACTCAAAATTAAATGAGTGGTTTGAGTCCACTACTCAATCTCTCGAGAAGACAAAGAAGACATTGTATGAAAAATAATAGATGCAATGAGATGAGGAGACTGCCAAAATATCAAATGAGGTGTCCAAGAAATAAAATAGTTCACCAAATGAATTCTATTAACTGAATAATTACTAGAAGTAGGTGATAATAAGTGCCACTAAAAGGATAAAAAAAGAGCTACACACAACACCCAAATAAAGTAACACTAATGTTAAATGCAGAGAGTAGATGAAAATATTTATATTAGTGGTATGAATCCACTAATCAAACCCTAAAGAATTGATAGATGATGGGAATGTCAGATGGAAACACTATTAAGGTAAGTGTTGAAAATATAACAAACAACTAAAATTAGACAAAGAGATGTTGGGGATGATAGAATTTTATTTTATAAAAAAAATCCATTACAAAAGTGAGTTCTCCCAAAAATAGAGGACTACCCCAGAATACAGGTAGGCCTAATCCACACTCAAACATGTCTATGTATTATTGGAGTAAAAACAAGTGAAAAACTATATACATATGTGTGTGTGTGTGTGTGTGTGTGTGTGTGTGTGTATCTATGTATGTACATATAGGCCTAATCCACACTCAAACATGTCTATGTATTATTGGAGTAAAAACAAGTGAATACACACACACACACACACACACACACACACACACACACACACATGAGTGGTCTAAATCCACTTCTTTGACACCAATGAGATGTCTAAAATATATAAAATGTCTAAAAAATAGATAAATTTATATTAAGGTTGGAATTAATGGTGATGTGAGGGATAAAAGATTAGATGGGTCAAAAATTGCTAATTCGTAAAGGGCCATTAAACCGGCCCAACCAAAGTATCCAAATATCATATGAAAAGGGTAAGAGATAAAACACACATTGATGAATACAGAGAAAATTGAAATAGAAAAACCTACACAATACTTTATAGATTGGTGCGATTACAAGATACATCCCAAAAACACCAAAAATAAAAAGAAGACACTATATACACTTGAATAGATTGATACAAGGAGACTATTTATTTCTCCAAAAGTCCATCATAATTTATCCAAACAAAGGAGAACTACTATGAAGTATGTAAAGTGAGTGGAAAATGCAGCTAAATGGTGGAAGTGTTGGGGATCAACGAACAATAGATTACACTTATGAAAGCAATAAACGCGGAATTAAATCAGATAGACAAGTAATTAGAATGAGATAATAGCAAGAACAAGAGATACAAGAAACCACCTTGAAAACTTGTATTACTAAACTCTTTACAAAATGAATACAATTGAAGAAACTTCTTTCTTCCACACCTCTCCTAGATGTATAGATCTTTCACTAGATTTCTATTCCTCAAGAGCTCTCTTTCTCAAGAACAATCAACTCCAACAAGCCTGAATTGATTCAATTCCGTACAGTTCTTCAACATACATTAAACTACTATAATTCACACAAAGCTAAGAAGATCTAATTCTACATATAGAATTAGGAAACTTGAGCATGCACTTACAACAAACAGTTAAGCCACTTGAACAAGGGCTCTAAAAATAATATTACTAATAATAGAGATGCGAGCTTAAGACTACAACTTAAACTCATCATGCAAACACTCGCTTCTGTCCTCAGAAATAGCTTTCTGGACGCACAGGTAACCGACGCCGGTTCCTGCTGCTTGCCTGTGACCACCGCCGGCCGATCCTCTACCGACGTCGGCATCTCTCCAACTGCATTTGACCGACGTCGGTCGCTCCTAATCGATGCCGGTGTCTGTGTAGACCCGAACCTGTTAAAGTGTGCTCCTTGGTGAAGCTTTTAGCTCCACACCCTAACAATCTCCCACTTGGAGATAAACAGCTGCACCAGTACCTGTACAACAACATCTGCTAGCTCCTCCATCTTCAGCTCAATCATGAAGACCAACAGAAGTTGAATGAAGATTCAACTTCTCTTTTGTAACTGGCTTGGTTAACATATCAGCAGGATTCCTATCCGTATGGATCTTCTCTAGCTTCAACTCACCATCTTCCAATACCTGTCGTATGAAGTGATACCTTAGCTGTATGTGCTTTGTTCTTGAATGAAAGGCTGAATTTTTAGCCAAATAGATTGCACTCTGACTGTCACTATACAATCTGCAACTCTCATGCTTCCTACCAAGCTCATCCATGAACCGTGTCATCCATATCATCTCTTTGCTAGCCTCTGTGGTTGTAATATACTCTGCTTCTGTAGTTGACAAGGCAACAACCTTCTGCAACTTAGATATCCAGCTAACCGTCATTCCACCTACAGTGAAAACATAACCTGTAGTGCTCCTCCTGCCATCCAAATCACCTGCCATATCTGAATCTACATAACCATGTAGAGAATTATCTGAACCTCCATAGCACAAGTGTCTACTGCTGGTTCCTCTCAGATATCTAAGGATCCACTTAACTGCTTTCCAATGTTCCTTACCTAGATTGGCCATATACTTACTTACCACTCCCACTGCTTGGGCAATATCCGGTCTAGTACACACCATTGCATACATCAAACTCCCTACTGCAGAAGAATATGGAACCTTACTCATGTACTCTACCTCATCATATGAATCAGGACATTGTTCTTTACTCAACTTAAAATGTCCAGCCAAAGGTGTGCTTACCGGTTTAGCATCCTACATATTGAACCGTTTCAACACCTTGTCCACATAATCTTCTTTAGACAATATCAACCCGTGATTTTTCCTGTCTCTCTTAATGCTCATGCCAAGGATTTTCTTTGCTGCTCCCAAATCCTTCATAGCAAACGTTTGAGCTAATTTCACCTTAAGCTCTGAGATATCTTGCATGTGAGATCTTGTAACCAGCATATCATCTACATAAAATAATAGAATAATATATCTACCGTTATTAAATCTCTTGAAATACAAAAAATGGTCAGATTGACACCTACTGTAGCCATGCTCAGTCATAAACCTGTCAAATTTTAAATACCATTGCCTAGGAGCTTGCTTGAGGCCATACAAGCTTTTCTTCAATATGCACACAAACTTCTCCTTACCCTTGACCTCAAATCCTTCTGGCTGTTCCATATAAATTTTCTCATCCAAATCTCCATGAAGAAATGCTGTCTTAACATCTAGCCGCTCAAGATGCAAATCCTCAAAAGTAACCAAAGACAATACAACCCTTATAGAAGTCATTTTAACAACAGGAGAAAAAATCTCACCAAAGTCAATACCTGGCTTTTGTGCAAATCTTTTCACTACCAATCTGGCCTTATATCTCATCTATTTATTCTCACCTTCTTTCAACCTGTAGGTCCATCTGTTCTTCAGTGTTCTCTTACCTGCTGACAATTTAACCAAATCCCATGTTTGGTTCTCTCTTAAGGACTCCATCTCCTCAACCATGCCACGCTCTCACTGACTCTTGGACTCCACCTGTATTGCTTCTTCAAAACTCTCTGGTTCTCCACCATCAATTAGCAATAGATAAAATAATGAAGGAGAATATCTAATTAGAGGCTTACTCACCCTTTTTGACCTCTTGATGGGTGTCTGAGACTCGTTCACAACACGCTGTCCACTCAAATTCTCTGACAGTGACCGACCTCAGTCACCTCCAGACCTGTTATTGGCCGACATTAGTTCTACCTGACCGACCTCGGTGCCTATCCTGTCGACGTCGGTCTTTGTACGATCGACGCCGGTTTCTGTCCTGCCGATGCCAGTTTCTACTCTGCCAACGTCGGTCTCTGTATTTTCTTGCAAGTGATTATTTACTTTTTTCACGAGTTCATATTGGACTTTCACCTCGTCTAATTCACCATTGCTCTGCTCAGATTGATTCAGCTTCCTTAGCTGATCACAATACATCACTCTTTCGTTGAAAACAACGTCACGGCTCCTGATTACCTTGTTAGTTTCTAGATTCTACAATCTGTAACCAAAATCATCTGAGCCATAGCCAATAAATGTGCACCTCATAGACTTAGCATCAAGCTTCTTTCTATTTTCTTTATCTATGTGCACAAAGGCTTCACAACCAAAAACTTTGAGATATGAGAGATCTACTTTTTTACCTGTCCATGTCTCTTCTGGAATACCACCATCCAGAGCTGTAGGGGGTCCTCTGTTAATCAGGTATACTGCAGTGTCAACAGCTTGTGCCCAAAATTATAAGGGCAAACTGGCGTGTAATCTCATACATCTTGCACGCTCCATTATTGTCCTATTCATCTTTTCAGCAATTCCATTCTGTTGAGGTGTCCTTGGAACCATCTTTTGCCTGCGAATTCCATGCATGTAACAATAATCTCAGAACTTATCACTATAGAACTCACCGCCATTGTCAGATCTCAGGCACTTCAATCTTTTACCTATTTCATTCTCAACCATAGCTTTCCAATTCTTAAAAGTCTCAAATACATCAGATTTTCTTCTAATGCAATAGATCCATACCTTCCTTGTAGCATCATCTATGAAAGATACATAGTACTGTGATCCTCCAATGGAAGCAACCTGAGCTGGTCCCCACACGTCTGTGTGAACAAGCTGCAACTTATGCCTCTTCTTAGTAGACCCAGTCTTGAGAAAACTAACCCTTTTCTATTTTTCAAATACACAGTGCTCACAAAACTCTAGATTTATGCCTTTTAAATCTGAAAGCATACCTTTAGACTTAAGAATTGACATCCCCTTCTCACTCATATGGCCAAGCCTTGAGTGCCACAATTTAGCATCCAATACAGAAGGAGATTTGTTAGTAACACAATTACACAAATAGAGAGTACCTTCTCTCTTACCTCTGGCCATAACAAGTGCACCCTTGGTCACCTTCCAAGATTCTGCTGTGAGAGTTACTGTACAACCCTCATCCCCTAACTTTCCTACAGAAATCAAATTTCTCTTCAAGCTAGGAACATGCATCACATCTCTCAACACCCATGTGTTGCTATTCTACATCTTCAGCTGCACTTTACCTTTGCCAATTATTTTACAGG
>JARHVA010000283.1:4695000-4815000 GCA_037957365.1 Torreya grandis | reverse complement strand
GATTTAAAAAAAAAAATAAAAAAAATTCCATGTGTTGTAACATTAAAAAATAATAAAAAATAATCATTTTATAAAATAATAGTATGTTTTCAAGTGGACCCATAAACAAACTTATCTTTTTTTATAAGTTATAATTTATCCTTTGGCTTTTAAATTTTTTGAGTTGAAAGATAAATCCTTTGGAAAGGGGACTATTTAAACCCCTATTTTTATTTTAGAATGATCATGCTATATGTTTATTTCTTCTAAAATAAATACATAAATATAATAAAATTACGTTCTCAACTTATAATAAATTTTAATTTCATAATGATATCATTTTAATTTCATAGTGATTTTTTATATATTAAATTAGGGAAATGACCTTCATTTAGAACATAAACACAATAACAATAATATGAATTATTGATTAAGAAATTTAAGGATAAAAATCCTTCATTATAATACTTATTGGTAGGCTAATAAGATCAACAACTTTAAATAGATAGGGGTGCTAATAAGATCATCAACTATAAATAAAGATGGGTTCATAACACTGATTAGAATAGGGATGACAAGAGTATCTTTTATATATATATATATAAATAATACATTTAAAAAAATATGATTATTTGAATTATTATTATTTACATGTAATTAAAAAATGATAAACAAAATTAAATACTATTTAGGTTTGAATTAGTAATTATAAAAATATATTATTTTAAAATTTTAATTCATTAAATAATTAATTAAAGATATATATTTTTATTATATTATAAAATTTTAAGAGATTTTCACTTATGATGATTTCCATGAATAATTATCATAAATATTTTTTAATAGGAAGAATGAAAAATGAATTTAATCAACATATTTAGCTTTCTCACATTTTAATCTCTTTGTTCATTAAAAAAAACTTTTATTCAATATAATATATTATAAGTTACCTTTATTTTTTTTAATATCATTTATATATAAATTAATTTTATTATAATTATAATAATATATTATTTCAAATTCAAATACATAAATTAATATTATATAGATATAATTATATGATTTTTTTGGAGAATATGATACATATAAAAGAAAAACTAATCTCAAAACAAAAATAGTTACATTCAAAATAATGTGTTAGAAGTTTGACTAATCAACCCTTAGTCACCAGTATCCCATCTTAAGCCAAAATTGAGGCTTAGAGGCAAGTGTATAAATTATCTAAAAAACTAATAATAAAATAAAATAAATAAAAAAGGTGTTTTAGTGAAACAAAAAATATAAATATATTCAAAATAGTGTAAATTATTTGACAATATTTGTGCATAGGTGTATGGTTGGAATATGACTTGAAAAAAAATATTATAATTTTGCTTCAACAACCTTAATCACATTTTAAATATTTTCTTAACTCTAACAACAAATCTTATGAGGATAAGTGCATGGAGATTGGGGGGGGGGGGCAAAAAGTAGACATAATTTCATAAAATAAGTTTCACGTACACCGTTATTAAAAATTGCATATGTAGTTCTTAAGACATGCATACACAGTTCATAAAAACCACATACACATTTCTATGACATAGGCTCAGTATTATCAAGGAAGAACCACGTACACAATTAAGTAGTATACATGATTTTAAAATAATATAACTACATACATAATTATTTTGTTTTAAAACCAAATAAAAATCATCAATGTCATTCATTTAGCATCGATGCAAATTGCGAGCCAAGAATACAAAATAAAATATGTGTTTGAGTGAGACCAAGGTAACCCGAATTTGACAATGCCATATTGACAGATAAGTATGAAAATGCATTTTAGTGCATTTAGAAATAAAATTAGTTAATTTTATTGTATTTTTCTTGAAATTGTATTTCTTTTAAATTTTTTAGCACATGCAGAGGTAAGTGGCATTGAATAACAACCTGACCTTCCTATCCTTCCTAAACCACAAAACCCTCATATCCATTCTCAGCCACAAAACCTTCATATTCCTCCTCCTATGTAAAACCCTCATAACCCTCTTGTAGTTCCTAAAGTACCCCATGATAGTCAAGAGGATTAAACATCCCATATAATTAAAAATAAGTTGGAAATTGAGAATCTGATTAGGACATTAAGGGATTCCCATGTAAACAACCCATGTTGACTTTCTCTGTAAAACACATTACATGCATTAGTAGTTGAAATTAACTCATTAACAGGTCAAATTGATAGGTGGTTTGACTATAGAAATAGAGGTAGGGCATACTATTCCAATAAACTGTCTATGACCACTGTGAAAGATATCAATATAACCAAATCCAAAATTTGTGACCTATTCATTGATGTTAAAACTGGTGATTTTCTAGATGTGATGACCAAATGTATTCTAATCCACTAGTGCACTCACAATTTGATCATACAATTTTTTGAGACTGATGGTGGATGGTCTTTGATCATGTGACTTGCAACAATAATGAGGTCTCGATGTATTTTTTAAGAACATTGTATTGTGATTTTGTGTTGAATAAAGTTCCAAACTATTTTTATTTCTTGAAGTTCTTTTAAAGAGGAAAGGGCTCTACATAGGATAGGCCAGGTGTACATCATTCCCTTGATCATCTTGCAAAAGTATGCATAAAAAAAACACATCCTCCTAAGACCTTACCCATTACAGTCAAGGACATTGTAGATATTGATACATTTCATGCACTTAAGGAATTTACTGACACCCTTATTCATCATGCGAGCCATATTTATCATACTTCTACTGGTGAAGGAAGACATGGTGAGGCTTCATCTATCACTGCTACCCAACAAGCTTACTATTGTAGATCATGTGGTGCTATATGCACTAAAATCGAGGAGGAGGAGGATATCATGCAACCCACTCATGGTGGTATTTATATGGACCTAGATGATATCAACCTTTATGTTTCAACCATCTACATTTGATTTGGACACCCTTACTACAACTTCCCAAGTATCATTAATATTTTACTTGTAAAAATTTGTCAGATTTTTTAAATTTTAAGTATTTGTACAATTTAAAAGGTTGTTAATTTTTTTCATATAGAAATCTCACTAATGTATATGAATTTTTATGTTACAACAGGATGTCAGATGCCATAGGAGCATGTGTGTTACTACTAATATGCCTATATAGAAGTGATTCTTAAGGATTAATTAATTTTATTGATGCAAATAACCTACTTGTAATTTAATAACTATGATCAATTTTTATTCAATTAGGCCTCTTTGGTGTCTGCAAATCTAGTCTAAATAATAATGATATTTTGTTTGTTCAATTTATGACCATGTTAGACACTCCACCATCTATTTGGGAGGGGGAAAATGTAGGTGTTGCTACTATGATTTCATCTAAACAACAACTCACCGAGGTATATGAGAGTTATTTTAATGTTTACATGTAAATATTGATGTGTGTTTTGTAATTTTCCTTTAAATTTATGCAAATAGTTGATGCACAGAACAATTGTCTACACAAAGTCCTTTGGTGATAATTTTGGTCCTATTGAAATGATTAAAAAGTATGACATGGTATAGTTGACAAGTTAATTTGTAAATTTTCTATTATATTTCAATGATTTAGTCAGTTAACTTAAATGTTAATGAGATAAATTTAAATACACACACACACACACACACACACATGTTTGTAGGGACCCAACCCTTCCATTATCATGAGCATGCCACTAACTCCTATTGGTGATCTATTTCATATTCTCATTCACCATCATGAATCTATCATTGATCCTATTGAGCATAAGTCCCAAATTGACTGTGATTGCTAGCTTGTATTAAGTGCCCCTGTGAATATTTTTTATATCATTTTAAACACTTAACTTGTGAATTTTGTAAGTATCTTGTTCTAGTACATGTAAAGTTTATAAAAATATTTGTATATGACTAGTTAGAGGTATAGAAAAGTTTTTATTAGAGGATGACTCGTGGTCATCCATATTCGACACCTCTTTTTGTAAACAAGGCATCCTAGGGAAAGGATTCTATAAGCAAGGCAAAGAGAGTGATGCATTTTGATGATTAGAATCATGTCTTATGGTATTTTTTTGTATGTCTATATATCTTGATGTATAGTTGTTTTCAACATTATATGCCTATATAGCAATAACCAAGGATATTGCATTAAACTTATTCATATTTTGTACACCTTTATATGGATTTTATTATATATATATATATATATATATATATATATATATATAAAATAAAATCCATATAAAGGTGTACAAAATATGAATAAGTTTAATGCAATATCCTTGGTTATTGCTATATAGGCATATATATATATATATATATATATATATATATATATATATATATATATATATATATATATATATATATATATTGTTAGACATTTCAATTCTTAAAAAATGCTCATTGATTTCAAATTTCAAATTTTATTGTAATTTAATAGATATTCTATTACATGTTCACATTCTTATATGCCTTAAACTTTTGTTGAGCATTAAAAACATACCTTGTAGTCTATGGAATGTTTTTTAAATGTATGTGATATAGGAGAATCATTAAAAGTATGATGAAAGAAATAATGGTTTCAAGAGTTATTAGAATCTCAGGTAGTCAAATCAATCAATAAATGCCTTGGTAAAGGTCCTAGAAGTCAATTTATAGGTCAGTTAGATGCTTTGGCAAGTTTTCTTGCCAAAAGAAAAAATTGAATTTATGAATGTATTTCTTGTAAATATGTGAAAAGATTGCAATTGTGTAAGTGTCATGCTAAATTGTCATGGTCATGTTGAGTTGTTAAGGTAGAGGAGGAGTGAAGAATTCCTTTACTCTTTTATTTTGTAAATATTATAGTGTAAATGTTAAATATGTTATTTCAAGGTCTAAGTAGTTGAAACCCTCAAGCAACTGTGTTTTGTGCATTCATAGTCATTTGTAGGCACTTATAATATGTACTAAACATTACTTGAGTTAATTTTAAGGTTTGTGAAGGCCGAAGATGGTTTTTAATACCCTCACATACATGTTTGAAAAGAGATAAAATGTCTTATCTTTATGAACAATTTATAAAGAGCTCTTAGGCTTTGTATTTCCTATAAAACCTTAAAACAAGGTTTAAGGCACAAATTCAACCATAAATCCATTTTTAATTGGTGGAAATTATTTAAAATCTTCAATAAGTTGGTAAAATATGTCTATAAGGTATTTAAATTGTTATAAAATGAAAATAATCCCTATCGCATGAGTAAATATTGACTGTGTATTGGTTTCCAATAGGTTTTCATTGAGAAAACACAAAACATGGGAAGAGAATTGATGTTTAGTATTGTTCTTGGGTTTAAAAAATATTGTATGAAGGTATCTCCATGGTAATTTATCATTGTAAAACTATGTTGTAAGGTAATTCAAGTCATTAGTTGCAATGGTTTGAATTAATACTTATCAAAGGTAGAGTAGGCATGTATAGACCTAAAGTGTAAGAGTTGTTGTTGAGATTAATTTTGTGGGAAACTAATAAAATCATTGGTTTCTCATAATATTATAAAATATATAATAAGTAAAGAGGTCATTAAATAGGGTTATTAAGTGTAAATTATATGTAAACATCCTTTCCAAGAATAAACTAGGCCTAGACAGAGTACTATAGCAGAGCTAGTACAAAGTGAAATTTGATAACATAATATTGGGTACTGTTATCATGAGTTTTTATTAGAGTTATAGAGTGATTAAGTGGAGAAAATATAGTGGTATAATACAATTTAATAAGCCATTCAAAGGGTTATGATGATCAGAATTTTAGCCATTTAATATTTCTATAGTAGATTACGATATCTCAATTGGATTTCTTACCATGCTTACACACTTTTAATCTCAAAACAAATTCCTAATAATTTACACATATCTGCTATATTGTATTTATATTATAGTGGTAGTTTTAAATTTATGACATGAATAAAAATAAAAATAAACATAGATGTAATGAGAATGTTTAGTTATAGGAACCAAAAATTGGTTCTTGAGGTTAAACTATACCCAATGGAACACATTGAATTTGCTAGGTCATTCATAACCAAAGTTTGGTTGGAGATACCCTAATAGAATATGTTCATGAATTCAAAGCTTATTTTTACAATCTCTAAGATTTTGGTAGGTAATGGACAGTCTAGGTGAGTTTAACTTTCTTCATCTTCTAGAAGCTACAGGCTTCCTATAGGTTATTAACAATTATGGTAGATTGAAATGGTAGTTGTATAATACTCATGATGTTTTTATCATAAATTAAATCACATGGATATAGCATGTGCTGAAATAAGAGACTTTTATTGTAGGATGCATTGACACATGATCCTTTGGTTGCAGGATGCATTGACTAGAGTTGCTCATGGAATATCCCTGTTTTGCTTTAAACTTTCTCAAACAAATATTATAAGTAATAAACCATATAAAAAAATATAATCATATCTAATTAAATCACAAAGTAAAATATCATTAATATATAAAATATAGTAATATATATCTATCATATATTAGACTTGTTTCGAATAGGAATATATAAGAGATAGTCTAAAAAAGGCTGGGTTAGGAGAAGCTACAGGCAGGTAATAGATGCTCAAAACATGCCATTTTATGGGATCATCACACTCCCCACATTAAAAATTTTCTCATCCTTGAGCAAATATTATTTGCATCTCAACTTTACATACAAATCTAAATTCTAAGGATTCCCAAGAACCACTAGACCTTTCATCATAGAAGCCTTGTTTCTCTTCATATCATTTCCATCTCTTGTTAGTTTGAATGGATATGGAGTAAATTTTTTTGTCTAAAGGTTGGGAATGAACAATTAGTGTTGGATAGTTAGGTTCTTCAAGCATGGAAACTAGGTATTGTAGCTTTGATGTTACTATTGCTAATGTATTGAGTCCATGGCTTTCTTGCTTCTTCAACTTCTTTCTCAACAATTCAGTTTCTTGTAATGCTTGCTACAGAGTTGGTAATTCTTGCTTAAAGGATGATACATGATATTCTTCTATTGCATCCTTATATTGTGCATGTAATGTCTCATTCCATCCATCTTGTTATTCTCCTATATCTTCCTCAACTAGATGTTCTACCTTATTGTTTCCATCTGACTATTTTTTTCGTTAATTGAATGTCCTTCTTCAGTTGATTACTCCTTTCCATCCATCTCTGTATCTTATAAGCCATATAAGGTAGAGTTTTCTTCAATATTATATGATGAAACATTAATTTATTTAGTGTCCTCATCAGAGGACCCTTCATTGATTAGAATTATAGTAGGGTTTTTGGATGTTGGTTTCTTCTATAATTTCCCTCTCAACCTATGAGATCTCCTTTGTAGACTTATGGTTGTTTGGATTTCTTAGGAGATCTAGGTTTGTGAGAAATTTTATCCTCTTAATCATATGATGAATAATATTGAAGGATCAATTCATTATTATTCCTTATTTTTTCCTTACCCCTTGAATATTTTATTACAGGTTCTTGTGTGACTGTAGGTTTTTGTGTGGCTACAAGTTCTTGTGTATCTATAGTTTCTTGTGCAAGGGACATCTCCATATATATTTATATAGGTATATATTATCTTTCCTCTTCTTCAAACACCTCTTTATCCTATGCTTCTTATTCCATTTATTCCTCAGTTTCATCATTAGCCTATTCTTCATCTTCATTTCTGCTATCGTAGGAAATTGTAGAAATTCATCTTTACTTTCTGCTATTGCAATAAATTACATAAAGTATTACCAATTTAGGTTGTGACATATGTTTTTTTCATATCTCTCCTAATACATATCCCTATCTCTCATTTCTATCTTTAATACCTTCATTCATCTCTAATTTCTTGCCTCTTCATAGGTACTCTACTTATCATTTGTAACCCTTGATCAATATTTCCCTTAATGATACTCATAAGCATCCTATATTTCATATTCCTCTTCTCTCTCTATTGAAATATAACCCTTCATCTCTTAATAAACTCTACAATCTATTACCTTTACTTTGACTTATCAAAACCCAACTTATCTTCTCCTACTCTCCATTAGGCTTATTTAGGCTTGATTCACTTGTATTAGGTATGCAGATCTAGACCTCCTTATTGAGCATGTAACCTATCATAATTTATTTTTTACTCATCCTCATTAGTGAAAAAAAAATCCTTTTAGAACTAAATTTTAATTCTTCACTTCTTATCTCATCTAAACAATCCACTTTTTCTCTCTTAAGGCCTAGAGGCTTGTATCCTTCTTTCAGTACAAAGATTGATGGTTTGGAAAGAATATATTAGTTATAAACAAAATAAACACAATTTTAAATAGCCTTTGTTCCCTTATTTATTGACACAAATTTTCAAGACCCAACTCTCAATGGAGACCAACTAATTTAATACACCTCTCTAGCAATTAGGTCTCTTTAGGCATAGTTCAAGGACACAGACCTAGATATTATATTGTACACTCAAGTATCAAATTAAACCACCAAAATAATTTATACCATGTAAAATAAAACTATAATAAAAAGTTTCAAGAAATTTTAAGTGTGAAAACTAAAGCTATGCAAGTTGCAAGTTTTAAAACCCTAGCTTGGTTTTGATAGGCCTGTGCAAGGTTGAGAGCCTAAAAAATGGGATAAATTGATTTTTATACAATTAAAAACAATTATGAGACCTTTATTACATCTTGAAAATATTTATTAAACTTCTCCAAATGTTATTAATTCATGAACATTCCCAAAATGTCTGCAACAACCAAGTTTATAGAATTATGGGTACACTTGCAGGACTATGTGAAAATTTTGACAATTACACTTCTAATGGATATATAAACATCCAAAAAGATCAAAATTAAAAATAATAAATTCTCAACTATTTTTTTGATTCAACAAAAAAAAAAATCACTTTAACAACCATCACAAAAGCATCACTTACTAGACATTCTTGACTATGTATAGGCATAATTGCTCCTAGGTGGACTATATTGTAGATGAACTTATGTTTTTTTGAAAAATGATTTTAATAAAACTATACATTAAAATATAACACAATATAAAATTTTTAATATACCATTAATCTCATGAAAACACACAAATACTCTCCAAAACATTTCTTTCTTCATTGATCTCATTGCATATAAAATAAACATATACATAATCTGTACTACAAGTAGAATTATCTTCAATATTTATTATTTATTGTATTTATTGAATCTCCACCTATATATTTTTTGAATTTATACTCTCCTCATACCAATACTACCACACACACTACTCATCTACATGCATTTAATTCTTATTATCACGCCAAACATGCAATAAAACTCCTTTTTCTTGGCCAAATCCATGTAGGATGGCAATTACATGCTAAGTTTCTTGGATTACATTGAATTTTAATGACATAAAAATTGAAAAACATATTACACACTCTCTTCATACCTTATATGAACTTTTAAAAACTTTCATCAACAATTACATTTCACCTTAATATCAAAATACCACATAAAGGCTAGTTTTCAAATTTAAATTTTCATAATCTCTTTTTGGTAGGAAACTCTAGATAGGAATAAAAAACACAAATAAAAGACTTTAAATCTCTCCAAAACATCATATAGGACCCTATAATACCTCTAATATCCATATAAAAATAAAAATGGCTATAATGAATTCTCAATCACCTTAAAAACTTATGATACCTTGTGATGCTTTGCATCAAGCTCCCTAAGAGGAAAAATTTGAGATCCTACTCAAATGTACCTTGTATAAATTATTAATTTCTTTCAAATTATTCCTCCTATAATTTTATGATCTCCTATTGTCTTTATCCTTTCTTCTTATCTGATTCTTGTGTCTTTATCTTCTCACCTTGTCTTGTCTCTTTGCCAACTCATCCTTTATCTCCATGAAGTATATAACATGATAAAACTCTTTGTTCTCTTCTTATTCCATATAATCTATCTTTGAATTATCTTCATCATAATTTGCCTCAAATTTTTGGTTCTTATTCCTCAATTTTATTCTTACTCCATAGCTTTATTCCACATGTCTCATGGATTATCCATGCACTCCTTGTTGGTTTGTCCTCTTAACCATGCTTTCTTATTTGTCCTCCTGCTCCAATGGATTCTTATGAATATTTTCCTTTGTCATTCTATCAATTATATCCTATTTTTCATCCTCTTCATTATACTCCACCTTCTCATGGTGAGTCCTCTCATAGCCTTCTTGCTCATCTTACAATAACATATCTTTGACTAATTCAAGTTCATCATAGCATCACACTTTTTAGGAACCTCTTATTTTACTATAATCATGCTTACATATAACTAAATTAGTTGAAAAATTACTAATTAAATAGATTAATTAATTACCTTGCACTTTATTCTTTTACTTGTTCACTTGCTCATTTAATTGTATCTTTACTTCCATGAGTCTTTTCTCTTCATCTCTAGGCATGCTACTTAGACTGGTTTTTAGGCTAAGACTACCCTCTCTTTTCTCTCTCAATTATAAATTTTTCTTATTACTTCCTTGGATCATCTTTAGACTGATATTGTCCTCCTCCAAATAAGCATTCTTCATCCTATCACTTCCTTTGTGAGGAACATGGTTTTCTTCCTCTTTCCTTGGCTCTATCATGAGCTATAGCGCCTCATTGATTCTTTTATCCATGTGATCATGGAATGACTCCCTCTCTTTAATATTTATGCCTACACCACCATGATTAGTACATACCAAATTACACTCATGAGACTTGATAGTCTCTTCAAGTATCTCAATCTTATTTTCATCCTCTTTTGCTTTTGTATTCTTCTTCCAAGCCTCTTTAGGAATCTATTTCATCTTCTTGAGTTCCTTATAATGTCCTCTTAATATCTACTCTTTAATTACATCATTATCTTCCCATATTTTTTATTTTATTAATTCACATTATTCTATGCTTAGATTATCCATAGTTTTAGTTTTACCTTGGTTTATAAATTGATTTTATTCACCTTGTACTAATGCTTGTCCATCTTCTTAGATAAAACTCATTATTTGTTCTTGATTTTTTTCCCTTAAGTGACCTAAAAGTTCATATTAAACACCTTATATATCATTTTATTGATTCAAAATCTTTATTATCTCCAACTCAACTACTAGGATGGCTTCCTCATCTCCAATGGTGTTTAAACACTTTGAATCATGCATAATCTGCTACCAAATCCTTTTTTCTTCCTCTGTATACTTTGTCTTCTAATGTTTTCCAACTTCACCTTCTTATAAAACATTTAAAATAACTTTTTTTTGGGCTTCATCCTTAATGAATGTCAAATTAGACTCCTTCTTCTACTGTACATCAATTTCTTCAAGCACTTTATTAAGTGCTTCAACTTCATTCTTGATTTTCATGAACCTATCCAATAATTCAATTATTTCCTTATACAAAACATCTTCATTAATTGACATGTTATATATTCATCATAAAAATTAGTATTTAAAAAAAAAACTTAAGACCCTTTAGCTTCTTAAAATTCTCCTTGTTTCAATTTTGCATCTTTTATGCCTTCAATGAGGCTTCCTTCTCGTAGATCTCCTTATCCAATCATCTCTCCTATTTTAGGGTAAAAAATCACTATAAATCTATACATGGATTCCCAATCAAATTTTTCTTCAACATAATCATGTTGTTCATGCTTTATTTCCTTCATGATTTAAAGTTTTTGGTCCTCAAAATGGACTTCTTATTTATTCACATTTGTACCTCCATACACATGATAAGAAATCATTAAATTTAAAATCTTGAGGCTTGTTTGCCTCAATATTCTCATTATTAAGTTGATTTTCTAATGTTATTATCTATTTACTCTCATCATCATCCATGACTATCTCATTCTAGTCAAAGTTTTTTCCACCTTCCTCTTATCTACCAACTTGTTCATTCATCATAAAAATTTTCATCTCCTTAAGCTGCCTACATAAGATCTTATTTTGCTTCTCATTGTCTCTCATGAAAATATTTATTCTTCTCTGTATGATTAGCTTATAGGCCACTCAAATATCTTCTTCCTCATTACCTATCCATACCATTGGTTTTTATCTTGTTGCATGATCTCAACTAATAGCCTTATCCTATCTATCCTTTGATCTATCTCACTCATTTCCTCTTCAACAACCAACCCTTTTAGCTTTGGGTATTCCTTCCTCTTCCTCTCATTATGGTACTCTAACTTAGTCAATGCCTTCCTATATTTTTCCTTCTCTATCTTCATCTTATCTCAAGAAAGTCTTTTTCACCTTACTTGATGTCTCAACCTAGGCTCTCTCTGCTACCTGATCTATTGACACTTCTTTCCAAGTCTTTTCCAATTTAGAACTACTCCTATTCTTGGATCCTTTCTTAACTCTTTTTACGGATGATATTCTACTATAAACTCTTTAAATCTCTCTTTTCCTCTTTCTCTAATCACTCTCAAACTTTCTTTCATGGTCTCTATACCTATCTTCAAACTTCTCATCTACAACTTAACTTCATGCAACCTCAAATAATAACCTTTAATACTCAAAAGTATATTTTTTCCCTAAGAGATTACCTAATTTGATACCACTTAATGTAGGGCTGATCCATAGATATCCTCATACATCTCCCTGGCTCTTATTTCTATCTTTAATGCCTTCATTCATCTCTAATTTATTGCCTCTTCATAGGTACTCTTCTTGTCATTCATTATCTTAATCAATATTGCCTTCAATGAGACTCATAATACTCCTTGACTTCATATTCCTATTAACTATCTCATTACACATCACCTTTCATATCTTAATCAACTATGTACTATCTTATCTTTATATTGACTTATTACAACCCAACTTATCTTCTCCCACTCTTCACTAGGCCTATTTAGGCTTGATTCACTTGTACTATGTCTCTAGATCTAGACCTCCTTCTTGAACATGTAACATATCATAATTTATTTCCTCCTAATCCTCCTTAGTTTAAACACCATCCTTTTAGATTCAATTTTTAAGACTTCACTCCTTGTCTCATCCAAACAATCCACTTTTTCTCTCTTAAGGCCCAATGGCTTGTAGCCCTCTTTTAGTACAAATATTTATGGTTTGAAAATATTATATCAGTTATATAAAAAATAAAAAAAAATTTATATACCATTTATCCTCTTTTTTCTTCACACAAAGTTTCAAGACCCAAATATTAAGGGAGACCAACTAATTTAATACACCTTTATAACAATTAGGTCTCGTTAGGCCTAGTTCAAGGACACATACCTAGATATTGTAATGTATGGTCAGGTATCAACTTAAAAACACGAAAAATAATTTATTCCATGAAAAATAAAACTAGAATACAAATTTTCAATAAATTTTAAGGGTGAAAATAAAAGTTATGCAAGTGGCAAGTTTTAAAACCCTAGATTGGTTTTGATAGGCATGTGCAAGGCCAAGAGCCTAAAAAAAGGGATAAATTGAGTTTTATACAATTATAAAAACTTATGAGACATGGATTAGGTCTAAAAAATTTTGTTTCAACTTCTCCAATGTTTCTTAATTCATGAGCATTTCCAAAATGCCTCCAACAACCAAGTTTATAAAATTATGGGTACACTTATAGGACTATGTGAATATTTCACTTGACTATTACACTTATAATGGATATAAAAACCTCAAAAATGATAAACCTTAATAATAATAATAAACTCTATGATAATTATTTTATTTAAAATAATTCAAAAAATCACTTAAATAACCATCACAAAGGCATCACTTACTAGACATTGTTGATTGTGTTATAGATGAACTTATGTTTTTATAGAAAATGCTTGTAAGAACCCATTAAATTCAAAAAAACACAATATAATATTTTTCACATACCATGAATATCAGGTAAACACACAAGTACTCTCCAAGTCACTCTTTTCTTCATTGATCTCATTGTATACAAAACAATCATATACAAAATTCATACTATAGGTAGAGTTCTCTTCAATCTTGATTATTTATTGCCTTTATTGAAGATCCACATCTATATCCTTATAATTTATACTCTCATACTACCCACACTACCAAACACACTAATCATCTACATTAATTTCATTCTTATTATCAGGCCAAATATGCAAGAAAACTCCTTTTTTCTTGGCCAACTCCACATAAAGTGGAAGTTACATGCGAAGTTTGTTAGATTACATAGAATTTTCATGACATACACATTGAAACACCTATTAAAAACTCTCTTATTAACTTATAGGACCTTTTAAAAACTTTAATTAACAATTACATTTCACCCCAATTTCAAAATACCACATAAATCCTAGTTTTCAAATTCAAAATTCTAAAATCATTTTTTGGTAGGAAACTCTAGATAGGCTTTAAACACACAACTACAATACTTTCAATAACTCAAAAACATCCTATAGGGACATATAAGACATATAATACCCATATTAAACCAAAAATTTCTATAATTAACTCTTAAACACCTTAACAACTTATGTTACCTTGTGATGTTCTACATCAGGTTGGGTATTTTTCTATTTAGGCAATCTTAGACAATTAGTTGAATTAAGAAATGATAGGTAAGTAGTTTTAGATTACCATTTCGATATTTTACATCCATTTTCCATAACATATTGAATACAAAATTTGGAATAATTATTCTAACACCATGCCTCAAGTGATTGAAATATTTAAAGTGGGTTCCATACAACATGGAATATCTACCTTCACATGTGAAATATCTCACAATGAAAATATCTTCTCTAGCCCATACCTGTGATAATGATATTTGGATAGTCCCCTATTTAGAGGATCTTAAGAATTGAGTCATTCATAAAAATAGTTATCTTTCAACCTCTACTTCAAATTTATCCTTCCACAAGTCTCCTCTATGGGGTAACCCAATCACCCTACTGATAAGTGTCTTAGATATCTTAATTTACATGCCCTTTATAGTAACCAATTTTTTATCTAGGGAATTGATGAATTATTTAGATATACTCTATTCTTAGGTATTTATATTTTAAAAATATGCTAGTACCTTACATTTTTGAATATTATCATGACATCTAGTTTTTATAGCAAAGGTGTGAGGCTTATTGCTTCATATCGCACACAGTCACCCCCCATAACTACTGAATCTTAGTAGGAGTGAGATGCTAAATTGGGAATTTGAGTATATTATAGGTTACTATATTTGGGTAAGAAAAAAGGATAATGTAAGGTTTTAAGACTATTAGGATCACTTAATGCATTTTAAGGCATTTAAAACCCACATCTTATCGCTCAAAGTGGCTATGTAAAATTATCTTCATAATTATGGAAATTGTCCCCCAACTATCAGATCACTTGTTCGTGAGTGATGTAAGATCATGACATGTGTGATAGGTTGTATGAGATAAATAGGGATTGGAAATTTGGTGGTGAAAAGGATTAATGGGGTTTTTAATGGAAAATATAGTTTAAAAGGATTTCTATAGTTCTCATAGTAATAGGTACTCGATCAAATTGATATGATAAAATAGTTACCATATAAAAAGAATAATTAAAAGAGATTCTTCAAAAAAAGTAAAATGAATACATTAGTCATGATGATTAGTTTTTACTTGAGCATGCATAGTTGGAAATAGATAACATGGATGATGTCATCATGCCATCATGGAGTGAGGAAATGGTGGCTTAACATGGCTTGGATGGTTGAAGTGGTTTTTGTTATAGATAGTTGATGATCAAGGAGGATGATGGTGACTATTTGAAGGTAGATTCAAGTGGTTGAGGATGATGGATGTTGTATTTCTATGGTTCAATGGAGTGCATATCACCTTCAATAAGAAATATAGAAATAAAAAGGAATGTAAATAAAAAAGTTGCATGGAATGACACAATAATTAGCTTGTGAATCCACCAATGCCTAAGATAAATAAGTATATAGTCCTGCAGGAACCAGTAATAGTTGGACCCATAGATTCTTTGTCATATTTTGTTAAAGTGAGAATTTTAGAGCATGCTATTCAATGAATACACAAATCCTTATGTAAATATGTTTTTAGATGAAAAAAATATACCTTGAAGCATTCTACACCAGCTATGAAGAGGTCAAGGTATGATGGAGCACAATAATTTGTATCTTGCAACAAAAAAAATTAATCCTATAGCAATAGAAAAGGATTTTATAGCAATAGAAATTGATCTTGTATAAATAGGAATTAAGATTATATAAATAATAATTAATCCTATATCAACCATAATAGTTGTTAAAATAAATAAGGATGTGAATACTGATTTAAAGAAATACCCTTAATCTTATAGCATGACGGTACTGGCTACAAGAACTTGGTTTATTCTAGGAAAGTGGTGAAGAAGGGTTCAAAGAAATACCCTTCTACTACAAGAATAGTGTCATCCTTATGTTGGGAGAGAGACAACTTATGTTTATTAAGAATCTAACGAGTGAAATTTTCCTTAGAAAAAGGCTTCTTATATAATTTGAGTTGATGAACATTGACTAGTAGATGAAAGTAGACTGGGTTAATAGTCTTCAATTTAATAGCTCCATTATAAAAAATTATTTCTATTTCATATGGCCCGAGCCATTTTTTTGAAGATTACCATTATCATCTTTGTTTTTGGAGTAAAAAATAAAATTCCAATCCCTTGGTTGGAATGATCGAGTCTTGATGTGTTTATCATGCCATCCAATTCTTTGTTGCTACACAACTTTAGTATGATGGAGTGATTCTTTTCAAAGTTAATCTAAAACATTTAGCTAGATGATCTTGTCTTGTTGATATTGTGATAGAACAATCCCCAATTATAGTGTTTTACTTAATGTCTTATGTTCAAACTTAATGTTTTATGCTAGAAAGGATAGAAAGGATAGAAAGTTCTTAGACTCTATGAAATATCACTTTAAGAAGCTCATATGCTTCTTCTGAGAAACCCTAGAATAGGGTTTTAAGCACAAAAATTCTTATATCTCAATTTTTAATTGGTGGAATCTATTTAAAATTTAGGTAAAGTTCTAAAATATGTTTAATTTACAAACAATCCCACTACCACAACCTTGGAATCCATGTGAATACCCCTTTTTATAACAATTCTAGCCTCAAGTAACATTGACAAGAAATGTTATCAAGATACAATCCATAATTGGAGATATCTATCTATGAAGCATCATGGATGAAAAATGGAATTTAAACCATGTTAGGGTTGGTTATTAACCTATATGACTGCATTATTGGCATATAATTAGACTCAATTAGGAGATAGAGCATCCATTCTGGCCTCAAGACAATATTTATGTAGATGCAAGATGCAAACCACAGTTGGATATCTATATCTCTAAGGAATCATGACTAAAAATGGAATTTCCACTATGTTGGGGTGTTAATTAACCTCTATTACTACATTATTGGCATCTAAGTATGCTTGGGTAGGAGATGAAGCACCCATTATGGTCTCAAGATGATATTTCCCTATAAATCAAAATTATTATTTTTTAGGAAAACTTTGGATAGGCATAAAATAAAAACCATAAGTCATATCAATAAAATAGACTAATCATTAGGTTTCCATAAAATTCTTTTACTTTCTCCCCAAATCCCTTAGATTTTAAATCATAGATGAACTCTGGTATACAAATCGATGATTAGTCCTAAAATGTAACTTTTTTGTAGTTAAGAGACAAGTTATTTGCCTTCAATAGAGATTTACACTTTTAGGAACTTTGATTCTAAATACATCACTTAAAATACCTTAGGATGTGCAATATACACACATTCACACTGCCATATCCTTGGAATCCATGACAATATCCTTTTTTACAACAATTCTAACCTTGAACAACATTGACAAGAAGCATTGTCAAGCTGTAAGCCGTAATTAGAGATCTCTAGCTCTAGGACCTCATGGATGAATAATTTAATCACCACAATGTTATGGGTGTTTATTAATATCTAGTACCAAATTATTGACATCTGAGAATACTTGGTTAGGAGACAAAGTTCCCATTTTGGCCTCAAGATGACATTTCTCTAGATGTAAGATGCAAACTGTAGTTGGAGATATCTATCTATGGGGCCTCATGAATAAAAAATAGAATATAAATAATTTTTGGGGTGGTGATTAAATTCTATTAATACATTGTTGGCATTTTATAACTCCTGGTTAGGAGATGAAACACCCATTTTGGACTCAAGACTATATTTCCCTATAAGGCAAAATTATTGTTTTTTAAGCAAATTTTGGATAGGTATAAAATTAAAACCATATGTTATATCCATGAACCAAAATAATAATCACATTCTTGTCTAAGTCTTATAAGTTCAACTTTAATTCCTTAGATTTAAAATCATCAATGAACTCGTGGCATAGGATTCAGTGATCTATCTTAAAATACAACTTTTGTGTAGTTAATAGATAGGTTCTTTGCCTCCAATTTGAAATACATCACTTAAAACACCTTGGGATGTGAAATTTATACACATTCCCATTTCCATAGGATTTAAATCCATGTGAATAGGTCCCTTTTTGTAGCAACTTTAGGCCTTCAATAATATTGACATGAAACATTGTCAAGATGCAAGCTATAATCAAAGATTTATATCTCTAAGGCCTCATTACTAAAAAATGAAATAAAAACCATTTCAAAGGTGTTAATTAACCCATATGAATTCATTCTTGGAATTTGAGCACACCTAGTTAGGAGATGGAGCACCAGTTATGGCCTTAAGATGTCATTTCCCTATAAGGTAAAATTATTGTTTTTAGGCAAATTTTAGATAGAGGTAAAATAATTTTTTTAAATCATATCAAAAAAATAAATTAAATTTCACATGATTATAAAATTAATATAATTTAACCTCAAATACCCTAGATTTAAAATCATTGATGAACTCATGGCATAAGATTCAATGATTAGTCCTAAAATGAAACTTTTATGTAGTTAAGAGATATGTTCTTTGCCTCTAATAGACATTTCCAATTTGAGACATATATTTGAAATACATCACTTCCAAAACATTTTCATTTTAAATTTACACACATTCCCACTCCCAAAACCTCAAAATTCATGCGAATATGTCCTTTTTTGCAATAATTTTGGCCTTGATCAACATTGACATGAAACATTGTCAAGATGCAAGCTGCAGTTAGATATCTCTATCTCTAAGGCATTATGACTGAAAAATGGCATAAAAACCATGTTATGGGTGGTGATTAACATCTAATAACACATAATTTTGATCTGATTATGCTTGGTTAGGAGATAGATCACCCATTATAGCCTCAAGGTGGTGTTTCCTTATAAGGCAAAATTTGTTGTTTTTAATGCAAACTTTGGATAGGTGTAAATTAAAAACCATAAGTTGTATTAAAAAAATGAAATAAACTTCACATGTATGTAAAATTACTCTACTTTAATTTCACATTTTAATTAATTCCAGTAAATAAATCAAAATATATTCAACTTTATGTGAAGATACCCTAGGTTGTCCTATCACAGGGCAACCAGCATAAAAAATGCATAAATTGAGCAAAAGAAGATTTCAAGGCTTGATTCAAAAGTAAAAAATTATTTTTTTAGGTTCTCCAACTTTTATTTTTTATGACCAATGGTTGATCTTGTATGTATTTGATTAAACTCTAAGGTTTAATTAAATATTTGTTTTTAGAACTCTATTTTCAAGGTTTCTAGAGTTTGGAACATGATTACAACAAGGAATGAGATAAAACAAAGTTTAAAAACATATATATGAGTCTAAATACATTTGATAATTGCAAAACATCTTATATATGAGTCCAAGTATAAATTTAGGTTTAGTTAGTTTTTGACAACACAAACTTCAAGATGATATTTCCCTAGATAAGGTGAAACAATTAATCATCTATATGAACCAAAAACTTCTCTTAGCTTAGAGAATATGGAATTATCTACTAACGGTGCCAACCACATTAAGTTATAATAAAATTTGGCACCACTAACATATATAAAATATGTTAATATGTAATTAGATTGAATTTTATATGTAATACCTAAGAAACATTTAAAAAAAAAAATTAAACACATTTGCATTTGAGAAGTCAACATACCTTGGGAATTCAATCTAAAGAACCAATAGGATTAGATCTATTCTATATAATAGAAAGAACTATTTCATGACCATATTCACTAACCTTCCATAGAGCCCTTTGTAATGGCCTACCCTGATATTTGTGTAATTAATATTTGTTTAAAGAATAAAATTTAAATAGTAGAGTATCTTCCTATTTCAAATAACCATACATTTGAATTTTTGATAGACTAACATTGAAGCCAAGTTACTATAACTACCATAGACCCAATGGGATAGTGAATGTTTTCCCCATCTATGACTACAAAATTCAATTTTTGTTTTTCCTTTACACACCATCACAAGTAGTAGTCTATCCCCTCCTTGTTATCCTCATCTGCAATAACTACATAAACATGCCCTGCATATAAAAACAAAACAAGATTTAATAACATGATCTAATAATATATTTACCAAATTTAGCACTTGTATGAAACACATGTTAAATATATGTATGTACCTAATTTCACTAGATCAGATACATGGTCAAAGTCATGTGACAATGTCAACTCTATGAGTCATAATGCTAGTGGAACCTGATAAGTGCCAATTAGAACTAGAGGCCTACAAATCCATTCATCCACCCATTCTTGTGACTCAAACTCATTCCAAATAAAATCAATGCATGAAAAATAAAAGCATGTCATGTGACTCGTATGAACCATCCAAGAACCTATGTCTAAGCTATAAAATGAGTGTAACTCACTCGATCTTATTAATATCATATAATATTAATAATTTACTAATTTTTCATCCTCCATCAGCCATAAATATCTACAAATAATGGACTTTTGTTGAGCACCATGGCCCGTATTTTCATCACACCATTCAACTATGTTTTTTGATTCTATCAAATCAACAACCTCTTCAAACTTCAACTCCTCTCTTGTAAGTGCTCTTTTGACACATGCTCTTGCAAAATCATGCTCCCTTTTTCTATGGCCTACTTTATTGAAATTCAAAATATGTTATAGACCAATGGTCACATGCATCCTAATTATCCAGTAGAACAGCTAGGTCTTCTTAAATTATGACATACAACTATCTGACAAAATATAATGTTGATTGAAAGCAATGTTCTTTTCACTCAACTTTTCATAAAACATTTGAAAAAAAACTTGCACATACTCTAAAGAATATGTTCGATCATCATTGACATAGAAGTGGTACTCCTTAATACTTTTTTATCATGTTCTATACTATCAGGTGAATGCATGAATGGTATATGCATAAAAAGGGAAATTTATAATAAATTATAGTATTGTGATTGAACCTCTCTTTGTGGTTAGAATGTGTAATTCTATGCAAAGTCAACTATGAAATAATAGTACCAAGTAAGAATGTGTCCTTAATTAAATTAAATTGTTCATCTAGCCATTGAGATTTGTGTGTGTACCTTGCATACCCATATATAATTTCTTCCCTAAATTTATCCACAAATTTGAAAATAGGTATTTGTTCTATAACAAGCTTGCACCTTTTAGATTCCTTTTCATATTTTAATTGATATATCACATATTTATATTTACCAAAACTAACCAATTCTTGTCCAATTTCATGTGTACTCTCCTCATGGGTACACTTTTTCAATTTTAGCAATCTACCAAAAATGTTACAAGTTCCATCCAAACATGCTTTGTTATAAAAAACTTGTCCAACTCATCTTTCACAAAAAATGGATGGAATAAATTCCCTTATTGATTTTGGTTGGGAGTCCACTCCACTCTCCTATAAAATATTTTTAGTATGTAAAGTATAATGAACATGATGAAAAATATCATAATGCATCAAAAATTCGACATGTTGCTACAACAATAAGTAGTGCATGTGTGATTGATTTTCACATAGGAGGGTTTGGCCATTTCAAAATATCTTTCACTAATGGAAATATGTGGATACTTTTTGACAAATTTAAAGTACAGTTTTGTTTGAGTCATATCCAAAAAATATTTAGGATGTGGTTCATGGTTATGATAACCAATTTTTATTTTCACTACATCTCTACTATTAGGTGATACCCTTATGTTATCTTTCCACAATTCTACAAGTAAATATTTTAGGGAATTGGATATAGCCTTGTCTTTCTGTGGGAGTCTACCAAAGAATGCCCATAATTCATTTTTATCATCAACATCAAGTTTTGTACATCTCCCAGTTCCTTTCATTATATTTTTTTATGTTTATGTGTAATGTTCAGCTTGCTTGTCTAATTAATCATTTATTATTTATTTGAAAACTTACCAAAGAAGTTGTAATAATGTATTGGGTTTCATTACCATTTTTGGTGTGTTTCTTCACACTTGCTTGATGGTATGCAATATGAAAAATTTCAATAATTTCCTTTTTTACACCATCAATATTAGATGTTCTTAGTCTTAGGGTGTTCATTGCAGGTCTCATCTTTTGCATTTTCATCAATGTAACAAAAAACTTGCATCTTTGAGTTTCTTTTAATTTTTCAAAGTGCGAGTCCCAATTTTTTTCATATTTTCTTCTCATATGGAACTCATACATTTTTTAGACATTGGTTTCAAAATGTTTTCATCAATTTCAATTAAATACATGGGTCTTCTTTTCAAAATCATAGACCCTAAAACCTAAACCCTTGACCCATAAACCTAAACCCTAGACCCTAAACCTTAAACCTTAAATTATAAACCCTAAGCCATAAACCTTATACCCTAAAAACCTAAATGTTAAACCCTAATTTTTAAACCCAAATCCCTATAAACCCTAAACCATTAATTTTTAACTCTTAAAACCCTAAACCAATCATTTGAGCCCTAATTGCCATCATTTAGACTAATAATTAGGTTCAAAGGGATAAATTTGTCCCAAATCACAATATTAACTACCTCAATTGACTAATTCACTCGATAAGTGATGACATGGGGGATAATGGAACCTAAAAACATAATTTATTCTAAAAAAATAAGTTTAAACAACTCAAATTATCCTTAATTTACTTCGTGGTTGGATCCTAAACCCTAAACCCTATGCCATAAACCTTAAACCCTAATCCTTAAACCATAACCTTAAACCCTATACCCTAAATTATAAACCCTTAATTAACCTTAAGCCATAAACCCTAAACTTTATACCCTAAATACACTAAGCTACTTAGTCCTTAATCCTTAAACATGAAGCCATAAAAACCCTAGACTATAAATTTAAACTCAATTAAAACCCTAAAATAATCATTTGGGCCCCAATTACCATTGTTTAGACCACTAAATTCCCTAATCAACTAATTCACTTGATATTTGATGACATGGGGGCTAATGGAACCTAAAAACATAATTTGTGCTCATAAATAGGTTCAATCATCTCAAATTGTCCTCAATTTCCTTCATGATTAGACCTTAAACCCTACACTTTGTACTATAAACATTAAACCCTACACTTTGTACTATAAACATTAAACCCTAAACCCTATACCCTAAATTATAAACCATAAGCCCTAAACCTTATAACCTAGATATACTAAGTTCCCCATAAGCCCTAAACCTTATAACCTAGATACACTAAGTTCCTTAATCCCCAATCCCTAAACCCAAATCCCTATAAACCCTAAACCAATCATTTAAGCCCTGGTTACCATCATTTAGACTAAGAATTATGTTCATAGGGATAAATATGGCCTAAATCACACCAATGACTACCACAATTGACTAATTTGCTCGATTTTCCATGATAGGGGGCTAATGGAACCTAAAATCATAATTTGTGCTCATAAATAAGTTAAAAAAACTTAAATTATCCTTAATTGCCTTTGTAGTTAGACCTTAAACCCTAAACCCTAGACCATAAATCATAAAATCTTAAAACCTTAAACTAATCATTTGATCCTTGATTACCATCATTTAGACTAATAATTAAGTTCATAAGATTAAATTTGGCCTCAATTTCACCATTAATTACCCCAATTTACTAATTCTCTCAATCTATGATGACATAAGGGGTAATCAACATAAAAACATATTATGTGCTCATAAATAGGTTCAAACATCTTAAATTATCTTCATTTACCTTCGTGATTGGACCCTAAATCCTAAAACCTAAACACTAAACCCTAATCCCTAAACCTTAAATTATAAACCCTAAGCCCTAAACTAGGTAAGCCATAAACCTTAAATCGTAAACCCTAAACCTTAAACCCTAATCCATAAACCCTAAGCTATATAAAAACCTTAAAACTTAAATCGTAAACTCTTAAAACCCTAAACCAATCATTTAAACCCTAATTACCATTTAATTTAGACTAAGAATTATGTTCATATGGTTCAATTTGGTCCAAATTGCACCACTAACTAACCTAATTGACTAATTATCTCAATGTGTGATAACATAGGGGTTAATTAAACACATAAACACATTCTATGGTCATAAATAGGTTCAAGTAGCTGAAATTATCCTCAATTGCTTTTTTGATTAGACCCTAAACCCTAAACCTTATATTTTAAACCCTAAACTAATCAATTTAGACTCAATTAACATCCTTTATAGTAAGAATTAGGTTCATAGGGCTAAATTTGGCCCAAATTGCATCACTCATTTCCCTAATTAACTAATTGGCTCAATTTGTGATGATGTGAGAGCCAATTGAGACCAAAATCACGTTTTATAGTTTCAAATAGGGTAAAGGAACTTAATTTGTCCCTAATTACTTTTGTAATTAGACTTTATACCCTAAAACCTAAACTAGGGCTATGTACCCTAAGCCCTAATCCCTAAATGCCAAAAATTAAACCCTAAAACATAAACCCTAAACCTTAAATTAATCAATTGAAACCCACTTAACATATTTTAAAGTAATAATTATGTTCATCTAGGGCTCAATTCAACACAAATCACATTATTTATTGGCCCAATGAAATGATTGGCTCATTTTGTGATGATTTTGGGGCTAATTATGACCAAATCGCATTCTATAATCACAAATAAGTTCAAACAATTAAAAATTTCCTCAATTTCCTTCATGATTGGATGTCAAACCCTAAACCCTAAACCCTATACCTTATACCTTAAACCTTAAGACCTAAATCTTAAACCAATCAATTTAACCCAAATTAACATCCTTTAGAGTAAGAACTAGGTTCACAAGGCTCAATTTAGTCCAAATCACATTACTCATTGGCCCAATTGACTAATTGGCTCAATCTATGATGATGTAGGGGCTAATTGAGCCAAAAACCATATTTTATTATCATAAATAGGTTTAAAGAGATCAATTTGTCCCAAATACCTTCACGATTGGTCATTATTACCCTAAAACATAACCCTAATGTCGTAATCCTTAAACCCTAAGCCCTGAACCCTAAACCCTAAATCATTAACTCTTAAAATTATAAACCAATCATTTTATCCCCAATAAAACAAAATTTAGACAAAGAAAAGTAGGTTCACATTGATTTATTTTTTATGCATGTGAATTGCACATTATTTGACATATGCAATAGTACCACACACATAGTTTTTATATTTCACATTTCAAACACATGCCTAAGGGATCATGAATAGTTTGGATTCCTAAGCTTTAGGCACCTATAAACACAATCGAATGTGTATACTTTTCTAAAAACAAAAAAAATACAACTTTGAACATGCTAACACCATGAATTTGATCGATATTTTTATTGAAAACATTACTACAACATTAACTACACTCTCCCATTTCTATATATATATATATATATATATATATATATATATATATATATATATATATATTATATTTTTATTTCTTTAAGGTTGTTATCTATATTTATTTCCAAGTGTGTCTTTTTTAGCACTATATGCCTCAATTATACAGGTTTATCTTTGTTTATGTATCTTTTCATTCATTGATTCAATTTTTTTTAAAAAAATTATGGTTGAAAACTAGACCTAATTCTATACACATTTAAAAAAAACTAATTTGCGATATTTTTTGAGGTAGTTAGGGGGCGACACAGTCAATTGTACATTATTAATCATATTTCAGGGTCTATTGAATTATGAAATTAGTAAAAAATTAAATATTTATTAATTAATTTTAAAAGTATATAGGTTGCAAACTAGATGATCTTGTCTAACTTTCCACCAAAGGTATTAAAAAAAAACTAAATGATGCTAAAAAATGATGGGTCACACAGAAAGCTATCTACTCTGATCTTTATAAAAAATAATACTACCTCTTCTAATTTTAGATATTTTACCTACTTATACTTGACAATTTCAAGAAAATATTAGTAGTTTAGAAACTAGACTCGAAATTCTACAATCCATGTTCCTATGACATTTTCAAATTTTGAGTTTAGGTGTCTCAAATAATCCGTACAAGTTGAGGTTTATTATTTTTCAAGAAAAAAACATGTCCACTTAAGATCCCCTTTCATCCCTCCAATTCTATGCACTTACCCATGATTAGCGATTTAAGGTCACCTTGTGAAATAAATGGAACTAGTGGTGGGAGAATATTAACATGAAATCATAAAAAAAAATAGATTGAACAAAACTAGTATGTAGAATCCAAATGCATAGATAACTATATTTTTTCCCATTTGTCAAGGATTTTAGGACCATAAATTTGGTAATTTTTTTTATGGGAACACACCCATTGTGGTATTTTGGCAACATAAAAATTTTAGAAAAAGAAGATTGTATGCCTTGATTTGAACTAGTATTGTGGAAAGTATCAACAACATCATAAATGACTATAAACATTTCCAAATAATGTTTTCCTAAAAAATTAGTGGTCTCTTATGCTATTATTAATGCCTTGATAGTTTCTTACCTTTGAAAAGGTCTATAATGGCACTGACATAGATTGCCTTATGGTGATGGTGGTTCACCAAAGGGGGAAAAGGGGAGCCAAGCACTGCTCTATTTTACTAGAAGGCTATAATTTTCCCTATTTTGAGTAACAAGTTTTCATATTCAAACACAAGAAGGGTTTGAATATGGTCAAGGGGAGTTATATACAAATGATTCCTTCTTATGAATATACTTTTCTAGAATGTTTCAGTATCATAGAGTCCTCTAAAAAATTCTATGTGCAATGTTTTTATCAGTAAGTTTGCACCTTTGATATTATCTATTTTTAAGAAGTTAAAATTTAATATTTCTTTTAAATACTTCTCTAAAGTGTATACAGTCAGATGATGCACAATATTACACTTCCCATATGTAAAAACATGATGTCACTAGCATACTAATTTCCCAAAAGATCACTTCATTAATTATTACCTCAGGGGAAGATTCAATGCATCATGTAATATGGGTCATGCTAGACATTGATGGTCAATCTTTGGGGTTGATTAATGTTTATGCACCTAATAATGGCTTGAAAAGAGTGCCTAGATAGTTTTCATTTTCCAACTAGCTTAATTGCACAAACTTTATTATGATTGAGACCCTTAAGGACAAGGAAGGTGTTTTACTAATGTGATGGTGCATTGGTGAATTTGAATCTTGGTTTTAATTTTAAAAATCACTGGGGTTATCAAACCCCCTCTTTTAATAATGGTCATTAATCCCAAATATGTGGTATATATGGTCTAATTTCCATGCATACCATGTTCATGATCTCAAAAGGCTTCATAGTGTCATGTTCATTGAGTAACACATATTCACTTTTCACAACACTGGCTCAAAATTTTTCACTATGCACCTGAGGATATCCCTTTATAGAAATATTCACATCAATTTTCAGTTGGGGCAAGGAGAAGGCATATAAAAATTCCCCTATATCCTTTCTCATTAAGGTACCATCCAACTCATTAAGGTACCATCCAACTCATCACCTGAGTGTGGAACCTTGTGCCATATTTGTGTCATGCTACCAACTGGATTAATAGGTGAAATAATGTGATCACTTTTATAAACACATTTTTAAGGCACTACGATAATAAAGTGTTGAGGGTTTGAAAACAAGTTGATATTTCCTTGGACAAATAATTTCAAAGGTCACAATTTAGCTTTACCATTTACCATTTGATATTCAATTTCATAAACTAGTTGTTTGTGTAAAAAAAGATTAAGCTTAAAAAATGTCATGCTACCAAAGGCACTCAAATCCATTCCCTTTTACATTGTCTCAAAGGGGTAGATCAGAGCTTGAAATATGTTTTAAAAATAAGTATGGATGCTAAAGGCAAATAAAAAACTACAGATCAAAGGAAAGTGCAAGTTAACATTATTACACAATAACAATAGAAAAAAACTATTCAATTTGTTTGAAAAAAGAATCAACAATAGGATTTAGAAGAGTATAATAAATTATTATTACCTAGTGGATGGGGTAATTAGTGTTGAGTATAAATATAATATATATTACTATCTAATAATCTCATTGAATACATCTAATCTAATATAATACAAATTCAAATAAGGAAATATAAATTAACTATTATAAAACATGTTATTTCAAATAAACAATAATCAAATGTGGAAATCAAAATCATATGTGATAATAATAAATGAAATATGAATAAATAGAAAACTCATTATATATAAGATATCAAATTTTATAATACATTGAAATTCAATCAATAATCATGATAACAACCCTTGATGCATAGGAATCATCATTATCACTATGTCCACTAGCACTAGAAGTAGAGGTTCTAATGTCTCTGTTATGCATACATGATTGAGATCTATATCACCTCATGTGTTTCCATAAAAATCCTAATTCAACCATAGTATATGCATGATGTACTTATAAAGAACTATAATGAGCTAATATATCCCATGATAAATCATTCTTAGGCATGATTGCTTGTCATCTATCTAGCTCTACATGTATATTGTCTCATTCACCAATAAATATAGTGAAGTCAAAAACAACAATGATAACATGATAAAAAATATATGAATGTACACCCATAATATGGTCTAACCTCTTCAACATGTTGTTTACTATATGAAATGGGATATCCTATGTCAAAGTTTGAATGGACACATATACCATTGTATCTCACTACTCATCACATACATGAGAAATACACAAAATAGATGAGGATATTGAACAAATGGATGAGATAGAGGTGCAAGGAAATATTTCCCTTAGTTTATTCCATCTGATGCTATAATTTTTATTATATTTACCATGATTATATATGTGTACTTTTAATTATTCATGAGTTTTTACTTATGCTATATCGTAAGTAAAAATTCATGAATAACTAAAAGTACACATATATAATCATGGTAAAATATAATAAAAATTATATATTTATATGGAATGGACTAAGGCGAAGATTTCCTTTCACCTCTATCTCCTCCATTTTTTTGATCTCCTCATCCCTAAAACTAGAGGTACATAGATTGGATAAATAACAATGGGAAAAAAATAGGCCATCTCATACCTATCCACCACTATGTATATAATGTGTTACACCCCACATAATCCATCTATATAGATACAATTGGAAGATCCACATATGATACAATCAAAGGCATCATATCTACACCACTTGGCTTTGGTGTATCACTTGGATGGTTAGTTAATCTTGTAGTCTTGGGTACAACAGTTGGGGCACATCCTACTGAAAGCTAAACTACCATGAAAATAGATCAAATTAAAACTTATCCACAAATTTATAAAACCTATAATGAATTCACATGCTTAAGTGAATATAACACAAATCCATCACATCCTTATGCCACCTACCATACCCACAATACAAACTTCATATAATGCTAATAGGTGTGAGCTTATCAAGGAGCACATAGTATGCCATCTTACTTCGACTACGATGTCTCTCCAAAACCCACAAATCTATAAAAATATAATAGTGGAACCAACCCCCATGAGGTCATCTAGTTTTTGAAATAATAGTGGTGTGCTTGGAGGCCTAGATGTGTAGTAATATCATTGCACCAAGGCCTTCAACATGGCCCTCCATTGCGAACATGTATATATCCATGTATAAATAATCTACCATTATGCACCCCCATGAATATCTCATGCCCCTATATTAAATGGCACACACTAAACCATACATATGATAACATATAGCCATAACACCACCATCCATGAAAATAAATGAAGCAAGTAAACAACATAAAATATCCACAATCATGGAACATTTAAAGTAAAAATATCCTCAATAAATATCATATAATCATGTGTTATATGTTAATCATTGTGACCATGATATTTATGTATCGATGTGCATGAAGAACATATCCTTACCCCATAATGGCTCAAACTTTGACTTACTCTCCAACCAATAGAAATATCAGTATCCTCCATACAACCTCTAAAGTAACATTTAACTCCCCCATGGGAAGCCAAAATTTACACGTATTTTATTCCAACTCTTAGTCAAGGAAGTCATTAGATATTTAAATAGGGCACATGTCTAAGCCCAATTCTATCAAAGATCCTCCAATTAACATCAACTAAAATTAGCTTAATCATGGTCTCCATATGTCGACCATATCAAAATAATCTCTCATGTAAATCCTTTGTAAACACATAAGTAAAAGTGACATCAAATAAAATATGAAATAATGTAAAAAAATAATAAGTCAAATGTCATAACTATCAAACACTAATGTTACTTTTAATTTGTTCTATCGATTAGTACTATCAAAATAGATAATAGTTATGTCATATCCTAAATAATTTTGAACTTTGAGGTTCAGTATCAAAAATTATCTAAAAATGATTTAAAACACCTTAAAACATCTAAAAAATCAAAACTGAAAAATCTAAAAAAAAATTCAAAATTAAAAAAATTGGTTAATAATATTGGACCTATAGGGAAGTATGTAATGCTTGAAATGATGAGGAAGTGCATCTCTATGGATTGGAATTATAATGGCTCAAAGATCAAATTCAAAATTATAAATGTGTAAATGAATTATAAAATTCTAAAAACTCAACCTAGTTATATGACCTTGACTTTTCAACTATACATTATACCTAGTCCAATTTCTAAGTTAATAACTACAAACCTTTCACATTTAGTATCTCGAACACCATCTATCAAAATAAATCCCCATTGGTTTCATTGAAACACATGTAACACATTCTCCCACATGGTAACATTTTTTATATTAGTAATAATAATTTAAAATATTCCAAAAAATTGCAAATACACTCCTACAAAAACATTTCCCTAATTTTTGAAATTGGATCCAAATTTTGAATCTTGATATATGTCATTACCTTTGATAATTATTATATATTATCCAAATATAAAATTATTTATCTATACTATTTTTATATGCCTTACTTGAAATTGAGCCATGCAAAATGCAAAATACAACAATATGAATTCAACACTGAATATTTCAAATAACCAATTCAAAAAACATTCCTTAAATTATATAAATAATCAAGAATATATAATTACATATATATTTTGATCTTATTAATCCAAAAATAACATACCTTGAATTGAAAGGGGGATACACATTGGACTTATTATAAAATTTTGGATCATCATATTTTGGCATAGTATACATGATTCAAATTATCAAATTTTGGCACAATACACATGATTCAAATTATGACATGATATACATGATTCACAATGGTTCAAATATGAGATATCTCAGTTACATGATAGATAGTTACACATTGATATAAATTCCAAGTCAAAAATTCATTTTCACTTTATATACGTGGGCATATCTACATAATTAATGGGAACATGAATTACAAGTTTCCATATACACATACATTTGAGAATTAGGTTCTAAAATTCAACATATATATGTATAATATTATTTACTAGTTGGCGCTAATTCAGGGGGCATGATGCTTATTCATACACACCTATATACATTTTAAAATTCATGGGGCATGATACTAGCTCATGCACATACACAAAAACACAGGTTATAGTTGAATGGTAATTTGGTTTTCATTCCATTTCATACTTATTATATCTATAGCCATGATGGGGTTATGGACATTATTGATTCTATTTTTATCATGTATTTTATTCTACATTGAGTAAAACTACACAATCAATATTTGCATTCATGATGGAGGAATGAACAATTTCATACCCTTTCAATCATGGTTTTTACTACATGGAGAAAACTTGAGAAAAACATTATAGTATACATTGGACTTATTATAAAATTTTGGATCATCATATTTTAGCATAGTATACATGATTCAAATTATCAAATTTTGGCACAATACACATGATTCAAATTATGGCATGATATACATGATTCACAATGGTTCAAATATGAGATATCTCAGTTACATGATAGATAGTTACACATTGATATATATTCCAAGTCATAAATTCATTTTCACTTTATATATGTGGGCATATCTACATAATTAATGGGAACATGAATTATAAGTTTCTATATACACATACATTTGAGAATTAGGTTCTAAAATTCAACATATATATGTATAATATTATTTATTAGTTGGAAATAATTCAAGAGGCATGATGCTTATTCATACACACCTATACACATTTTAAAATTCATGGGGCATGATATTAGCTCATGCACATACACAACAACACAAGTTATAGTTGAATGGTAAATTGGTTTTCATTCCACTTCATACTTGTTATATCTATAGTCATGATGGGGTTATGGACATTATTGATTCTATTTTTATCATGTATTTTATTCTACATTGAGTAAAACTACAAAATCAATATTTGTATTCATGATGGAGGAATGAACAATTTTCATACCCTTTCAATCATGGTTTTTACTATATGGAGCAAACTTGAGAAAAACATTAAAATATACATTGGACTTATTATAAAATTTTGAATCATCATATTTTGGCATAGTATACATGATTCAAATTATCAAATTTTGGCATAATACACACGATTCAAATTATGGCATGATATACATGATTCACAATGGTTCAAATATGAGATATCTTAGTTACATGATATATAGTTACACATTGATATAAATTCCAAGTCATAAATCCATTTGCACTTTATATACGTGGGCATATCTACATAATTAATGGGAACATGAATTAGAAGTTTCCATATACATATACATTTGAGAATTAGGTTCTAAAATTCAACACACACACACACACACACACACACACACACACACACACACACACACACACACACTATTATTTATTATTTGGCACTAATTCAAGGGGCATGATGCTTATTCATACACACCTATAAACATTTTAAAATTCATGGGGCATGATACTAGCTCATGCACATACACAACAACACAGGTTATAGTTGAATGGTAAATTAGTTTTCATTCCACTTCATACTTATTATATCTATAGTCATGATGGGGTTATGGACATTATTGATTCTATTTTTATCATGTATTTTATTCTACATTGAGTAAAACTACACAATCAATATTTGCATTCATGATGGAGGAATGAACAATTTTTATACCCTTTCAATCATGGTTTTTACTATATGGAGAAAACTTGATAAAAACATTAAAATTAAATATATAAGCAATATGTAGTGGTTGATTAATTTTTTAAGTGATGCATTAAGGTTCGGTGATACTTAACACATTACTCCTTAACATAGCATAGAATTTTTATTTCATATTAGAATTATTCTTCAAATAACTGCTTGTAAGCTTGTACATTTTCCTAGCTAAGAAGTGAAAAATACTATAGTTCCCTCTTCTTCTCCATAGTGGTTGGGTCAACTATTAACCCTTCTCATCTCCAATATTCATGGTAAGATCACACTCCATGAGCATATTCCACGAGACACACAATACGATAGACATATATGTGTATTTTTTCTTTGAATATGATTTTTATTGTAACTATATTTTATTTATTTGAGCAAAATATATCTAATCCCATACATTGTCTCTTGTAGGAACACTAAAAATTCATTGGAATAAATAAATTAAGTCTATATTTACAATCACCAATGTGGGTTTGCATTATCTTTTACCTTTTATCTAATTATTATATTTCCAACAAAAGATGAAGAGTAGGATCAGTTGACCCATTGTAAGAAATGGTAGGGGTGATACCTCCTATATTGATATTATCAATTGTAGATGTAAGAGAATAATTTTTAAGATTTTATATTAAAGGTTGAGGGAGGGGGATGTAAATACCCTATTGGTATAAGCCTTGTTTTATAACACTTTTAAGAAAATTTTCATGTATAGATATCAAAAAATGAACTAAGTACTTAGTGGTGCATTTCTATTTATTTTATGATTATATTACTAATTCTATTTGGCTATGTGACACCCCTATTCTATCATGACCCAATTCACATGATATATTATAAAGATATATGGTTGTCCCTATCATCCTAGAGTCTTTTAAGCCTTAGGTTAGCTTTAACATTTATGGTAAATATCGATCGTCAATAATGATTTCAAATAAAGGAACTAACCTAGTCCCCTTTTAATTTATTTTGGGCAAATGAAACCTTTGTTTGGGCATGTTTCATCTTCTTTTGTTAGCTTTTGTGTCATTATTCAAAGTTAAAAAATCATTTATACAAATATATTGTAAGGTATATTAAGACAAGTACATTTCATTCTCAATAATTAGACAAGATTACATAGTGCACCTACATAATTTTAAGATTTGAATATTAAGTTTGCAATGGTCAATTAGTATATGCATGATTATAATAAGGAAAAAATAGGAGCAATAACATCTAGTCTTGCATACATAATTACTCTCTCTCTCTCTCTCTCTCCATACTTCTCCCCCCACTCTCACTCTCACTCTCACTCTCACTCTCACTCTCACTCTCTCTCTCTCTCTCTCTCTCACACACACACACACACACACACACACACACACACACACACACACACACACACACACACACACACACATTAATGAGATAACTAAATTCAAGTTTAAGCTTCTTTTAGAGTATTATCAAAGTAATGAAATGTGTGGTATATTAATAGTGATTGGACAAGGAATGTTCAAATCAACCCTTTCACACAATTACCCCAAATTGATATCAGATCATTTATGTAAAATTAGGGTTTGAATATACAAGTGATCTTCTATGATTTTATAAATTAGATTAAGATAATCATACATCACCAACATAGTCACATTGCTTAAGAAGGAAATAATCACTCACTATGTGCAGGGTCAATTCTAGCCACTACATTCAGTATCACTTGTTGATACTAATAAGATCTATTAGAATTGACTAGAATAAAACATGCCAAGATAGACCATGTATAGAGTAGTGATACAGTATTGAGGTGCATGATTTAGATAATCAGACTTTGGATCTACACAATGAATAAGCTAAGAGTTCCATTACCTCTTATTATACATTCATTAATATGTCTCATATTTGTATTTATATATATATTGTGTAAATCATAATTGAGTCATTATTATAATCATTTCTATATTATTATGGTTTAATTAATCCAAACTAGGGTAAAACACTTTCATACTCTCACTACTAATGAAGCTTCATTCTATGAATCTCTAGTTTTCATCAATAATATTTTCAAAGCATATGCCTTGAGTTTATAGTGGTCTAAAACTCAATATTACTATTAGAGTATGATGTTGATGCCAATTTCATTGAATACATTCTAATGAAAGTGGACCAATATAGATGAGAGGTTAAAATTCTTGGGAATCCATTTTTACTTTGATATATCCTCTTTTGAATTTTGCTAATTTATATTGTAAAGAGTTTAAAATAAAATTAATTTATGGGTCCTTGTTGTTGGCAAGGAAATTCTTGATTTGCACTAAGGTTTTGGTTACCAATCATATTTACTATTATTTTTTGGGCACCTTTTAAGGGATCCTATGATAAATATGCCAACTTATTCAGGAAATTTCTATCACTAGTATGTTTACAAATTTTTATGTCACTTTTGTGATAAAATTAGGTGGAATTAACACTAGAAAATGAAAAAAAAAACATAGTAATAAAGGATCTTAAATGATGCAATTTAAACAGGTAGGTTGACACAATCTAATAACTATCATTAACTAGTTTGGGATGGTTTTGGAAGAAGATTTGGATTTTGTTTTTTACTCTCTCTATCAAAAAATTTTATATTAGGATTTTCAATATTTTTGTTTATGCATGTTTTTTTTAAGTGTTTTATATTTTTGGGAAAGGAATTTACATAGGGTTTTGCATCAAAAATTATTGCTTCAGGAATTTAAAATTTTACCTATTGGTACATTTTACATCAAGATTATTTATTTGAAAAAAATAGTGTAGATTTATTTAAATAATGTTTGTGTGTGTGTGTGAATATATTAAAATTTTATATAATTACTAAAATTAATGTCAGAGTGGGATGCAATGAGGATCAAATAGATAGGATTGAACTCATGAAGATGAATCTATAAGGAGTAGTGAAATTTGAAGAACAATCGAAAGGAAGAATCTAGTCTTCACAATAAGAAAATTGTATTAAGAAGCATTAGATAAAAAGTGCATAGGAAGATACATTATATGATGAGGAATTAAGTCACCTAAAAAGGTAATTAACTCAACTCACAATCAAAAAATTACTTAAAGTTCATTTATCCTAATGACCTATTATTAACCTAATCAAGATAAATAAGACCATGTAGACAAAACCCAATGGGATAAAAGTGTACACCAACACCCCCTTTAAGCATAACTTAGGTGGGTAGAAGAATTGGGTCCCAAAAAAAATGCCTGATGAGGTACCCAAGTACAGATAGATGATCCCCTAGAGGAGGAGAAAGATGGAGTTGCTCGAACCCCAAGATACTTACTCTTAGTGAAAGGTTTGGTGAGTATATCATGAATTTGATCTATTATATAGATGTATTAGAGATCAATGAATTGATCATGGATGAGAGCCCAAATGAAAAGCATGTGAATCTCTATATGATTGGTCTTTTGATGGAGAACTAGATTCTTATAGATCTGGGTTATGCTTTGGTTGTCGTATAAGATGACTATTCATCATTGAAATTGGATGCCAAACTCAATAAAAATAACCTAAAGATAAATAGACTTAATGGTAGAATTAATAGATCCTATGTATTCCACCTCTATATAAGATAAATCAATGAAATTCTACTTCTTGATAGACCAACTAATCAACCTAAATTGAGGGAGAAATTATATCCAAAAGTAGACTTGTGATTTTGAATGTTACTAGCCCAATCTAAACCTATATACCTAATTAAGTTTATGTTGATGCCTGCTTCATAGTGAATCCTAAAACTATGAGTACCCTGAATGTAGTGGAGGATCTGCTTAACATCTTTCTAGTGCATCTCATGTGGTTCATGTATGAATATTGAGACCATGCCCACTGCATATGAAATTTCAAGTCTAGTGTGTGTAAGGTAGATGAGACTATCAATAAGTTGTCAATATAAGGTAGAATCAATCAATAGAGATTGAAAATTATCCTCGAGTTTCACACCAGATAGAAAAAGAGTAAGGGGTGGATTACAGTTCGTCATGTTAAACCATGCAATTAAATCAAGATAATACTTTTATTGTGCAATAGTGATCCCAGTGTCAGGCTAAGAAATTTCAATCCCAAAGAAGTAATGCAACAAGCCCAAGACAATCATTGAGAACCTATCAAAGAAAGTAGTTTTAATTTTTGTGATAGTGGATGGAGAACTCCCTATGATAAATAAGTCATCCATGTAGAGAACCTTAATCAAAAGTGAATCATCCTAGCACAAGATGTAGATATTTATAATAGAATGGCATCTGGTGAACCCAACTGAAAGAAGAAAGGAGTCTATCTTGGCATACCAAGCTTGAGGAACTTGTTTTAGGCCATAGATATAATTTTTAAGTTTGAAAAGTAAGTAGGAATATTTCATAGATCCTTGTGGTTGATCCATGTATATTTCATCTTTGAGGTCATTATGAAGAAAGGAAATTTTCACATCCATCTTATGAACATCCTAGTGATGTGCTATGGCAATGGAAAGAGTGAGTCAAATTGAGTTAATTTTGGGAAATGTGGAAAACATCTTGGTATAGTCAATGTTAGGTACCTAAGAAAAACTCTTTGATGCCAAACGTGATTTGAACTTGTCTACAAACCCATATACTATAAACCTTGTTTAGTAGATCTATCTACATCAAACAAGTTTTCTTCACTTAGAAATTGGGACTAAATCCCAAATGTTTTTCCTCTGCAACGAAATATACTCTTATTCCATATCACTATCTCACCTAGGATTTCTCGAAGCCTCATGAAATGATTTTGGATCAGAAGTAGATATAATAAAATTATGTGGGGCATCCTAAAATTATGAGTGGGTTTTCCTATTGTTTGAATCTCCAACCCATTAGCCAACACTTTTTAATATCTATCTAGCCCAAAGAGGACTAGTGTTTAGATAGTTAGGAGGAGATTAGTCATCCTTTAAAGATATTATGGGAGAAGAAGGGGGGAATACTCATCACTACTCTCATGATTAGAACTAGAAGAAAAATTTGGATCATCAAGAAGTAGATTAGGTAGACTTAAATAGTCAAAACTATCATCAAATCCAAGTGCATCTAGGGAATGGTGAGAGGTTTCTAGTGTGGATTCTAAATGACACTCTATAAAATAAACACTCCTCTAAATTAACAACTCATGAGTGGTGGGATAGAGAATCCTGTATCCTTTAATACCTTAAGGATATCTAATGAAGATGCAAGACTGATTTTGAGGTTCCAATACCTTATGTTTCTTCTTGGGAATACAAGCCATAACAGGTATACCAAGCACTTAGAAGTGCTCAAATATGGGTTTTTGACTACTTCAATCTTTAAATGGAGTGACTCACTTTAATACTTTATGAGGAACTTGGTTTTGGATGTAACAAGCATAGTTAATGGCCTCAACCCAATACTAAGGTGAAAGAGACTTAGCATGTAACATACAATTGGACATTTTCTTCAAGGACCTATTTTTTCACTTTGAAACACCCTTCTATTAAGGACTATATGGAACTATACATTGTATTTCAATCCCCTTTGATGTACTTAATTACTCAAAATGGTTGCTAACATAATCACCACCATTGTCAATGCACAAAATATTTATGGATTTACCTGACTATTTTTAGACAAGTGCCTTGAAGTCCTAAAATTGATCAAATATCATTGATTTTTGCTTAAGAAAATACACTCAAGTTTACCTAGAATAGTCATCAATGAAAATAAGAATATGTTTTTTATTGTTAAATGAATGTTTTGGAAATGGTCCAACAATGTCACTATGAACAATCTCTACTTTGTTTGTAGCTCTCCATGATTTTTCATTGTCATACTTATCCTCTAGATGCTTACCAAGAATGAAAACCTGGTAAACTCTATTATAAAACTTAACTCATGAAAACCTTAAAACCACATCTTGATAATTGAGTTGTTTAAGGTAGTGATAGTTGAGATGGCCAAAATGATCATGCCATAGTTTACTCAGCTCATCCAAATGAGTGAGAAATATAGTAGAGGGTTGATCAGGAGAAAAATGTGAAAAAGTATACAATCTGAATTGGTGATCTTCTTTCCCAAATACATTAATGGAGTCACTATTAGATTCCCTAATAATCATAGAATTTGGTATGAGCTCAACTATTTTGCCTGAACCAATGTGGGTGATATTGTAAATAGATAAGATATTGGTCGATAAAGAGGAAACACATAGAACATCATGAAATGTCCCATCATTCACTTTAACTGATCCACTCCCATCCATTAGAAAAAAGGGGCCCTCATCCTCCCCCTTATCCCTTTGGTCATATAGTGTGGTCACATGAAAGGGGATTAAATTTGGATTCCTACTAGTGGGGGCTTAACTCTATCACCCAATTCTATGTTTTGAACACTGGACAATTTTTTAAAGTTTACAAAGTGGAGAATCACCTTGTTATATTGAACTTCAATCGAGCATAACTTTAAAGTTGATGGTCTTTTTGAGGTGCCATTTTTTTGAAGAGCATGTTTTTTGAGCTCTTCACATTGATTTTATTATTATTTCCTATCAATTTAAACCTCTATAAACTTAGGGGGTGTCATATTAAAATTATATACCACACACAGATCAACACATACTTCCTTTCTACACCATGGATCTTAGTTCAGATATGATTCTTGCACCATTCAACTATCATGAGTAGAAAGTCAAAGCATAAATCTTCTTGACGAGTAAAGGCTTACAATAAATTACTATGAACATATAAATAAAATAGACACCTGATCTAGAGAAGGTGAAGTCGTGTAATTGAAGTGATGAAGCCTACAGTCTATTATGCCTATCTATGCCTTCTGATTTTTTTTCATATCGAATATACAACTCCAAATCAAGTGTTGAACCTTATTTGATAACTTTTTTATAAATCAATACAAAATGAGGGGTCATGAGTTAGAGAATGAGCTCATTAGTATGAGCCTAGGTAACTTTGATACAATTTAAGACTTATTCACCAGGTTCAAATCACTCAGATTAGTTTTGAAACTATGCAACATTGAAAAAGAAGATGATTAATTGATTCTTTCCATCCTTTCCAAATTAAGAGCTGACCATTATATATTCATTTCTACCTTCCATGCCACCAAGTGAGCCCTTATAGATGCATGGATAATGCCATCCTTGGATGACTTTGTTGCTAACTTGACTCGAGAAAAATATAAGTTCATTCAAATTTCATGGAAGTATCATCATCCAATAAAATCAAAGGTATAGAACAAGGTTCAAGGATGAAAAAATTCCCTGTGATAAAGCCATGTGGTGTGATGCACCAGAATCAATAACCCATGTGGAAGGTTGGTATGAAACTATAACAAGTGCTTTGCACTTATATTTTCCCTTCTTATTGTCTTTGGCCTTGGAAGACCCTTGTGCTGATAAAATCTGAATGAAAGAATTAGGGACAATGATACTATGTTTCTCAAGTGTTTTTTTTAGTTGGTCAATTTATTTTTTCATGTGTTTGGACTCATCAAACCTAGATTTCTTGTAATAGCCACATGTGAGTCACTCTTTCTTGGGTTCCTCATCCAAAGAAGAGGACTCTTTTGATGTTTTTGGATTAACATCATATTTATGACCCTTTCATTTCTCTAGGTCCTTCTTGTTATGTTTATTGTCCTTACTGTTGGAAGCCTTTTATTTGTCATGAATCATAAATAATGCATGATATTTGGAGGAATTCAGTGTACTCATTTGAATGAACTTGTATTTTTCCTGAGTCAAGTCGACAATAAAGTCATCCAAGGTTGAAATTGTCCATGCAGCTCTAAGGGCACACTTGGTGGCATGGAAGGTATCAATGAATCCATAATAGTCAGATCTTAATTTGGAAAGGATGGAAAGAATCAATTAATCATATTATTTTTCAATGTTGCATAGTTTCATACTAATGAGCTCATTCACAAACTCATGACCCCTCATTTTTTATCGAGTTATAAATATTTTATCCAATAAGGTCCACACTTGACTTAGAGTTGTATAGTCGACATGAAAAATAAATTAGAAGACATAGAGAGGCATAATAGACTGTAGGCTTCATCACTTCAATTACACCACTTCACCTTCTCTACATCAGGTGTCAATTTTGTTTTTATGATCATCATAATTTAGTGTAAGCCTTTAATCCTCAAGAGAATTTATGCTTTGACTTTCCACTCATGATAGTTGAATGGTACAAGAATCATAGCTGAGCTAAGATTCATGGTGTAAAAAGGAAGTATGTGTTGATCTCTGTGTGTTATATAATGGTAATATGACACCTCCCTAAGTTTATAGAGGTTTAAATTGAAAAGGCATGATAATAAAACCAATGTGAAGAGCTCAAAAAACATGCACTTAAAAAAAATGGCATCTCAAAAGGACCATTGAGTTGAAAGTTATGCTCGATTGAAGTTCAATATAACAAGGTAATTCTCTACTTTGCAAACTTTAAAAAATTGTCTAGTGTTCAAAAATTAGAATTGGGTGATAGAGTTAAGCCCCCACTATTAGGAATCTAAATTTAATCCCCCTTTATATGATCAATGGGTAGGATGAGGGCCCCTTTTTGCCAATGGATAATGTCAAAAACTACTGGCTTAAATTTGACATCCTGTAAACTATCATAGGTAGATGAAATAATATATTAGAGCTATAGGGGTGTTTGAGTAGGAGATAGAGTCTGTATGGGTTGTTTGCATTACTAATAGGTTCTATAAGGGTTGATGGTACCATCATCAGGTTCTATGGGGTGTGCTTACACCACCATTATATTATGTGGGGTGTGATTACACCACTGTCAAGTTTTATAGGGTGTGCTTGTACCACCATTAGGTTCTATAGGGGTGATGGCACCACCATCAAGTTTTTTGGGGGGTGTTTTCACCACCAACAAGTTTTATAGGGGGTGCTTTCACCACCATCAAGTTATAATAGATGTGTTTGCACCAATGTCAAGGTTTGTGGGTCATGTCAGCATGCCTGTTAAGGTCTATCAATTATGCTGAAATGTTGGTCAGGGACCACTAGAGGTACTTGCAAGATAGTTAGGGTCTATCAAAGGTGATTGTAGGGGTCTCATGAACCGATGAGCATACAAGTAGGGTCATTCGGATCTATAGGTGTTATAGGCACAAAATTATGCTAGTTTTGAAGAAAGCCTAGATCTACAAATTTGGAGAAATTTAATAAAAAATTAAGAGAGACCCACTTGGTTTTCTAATAAACCTATAAATGGTTTTTCCTAAATTTCACTAGATGTATATATTTTTAATAGATTCTAATAATACATGTCCAAAGCCTTCAATAATGGTAAAAAATCACCTATCACAAAATAAGGTCATGTGGGAAATCAAATCCATGGTTTTGGCACCTTATGAATCTAATGGTGCTAACCATTTTTGAGTTTGAGATCCCATAATGTAGATTTACATGGTTTTTTGAGAAAATCCATCAAACCCTAGAAAACTAAAATTAGTGAGAAATCTGAACAAGTAAGAATGCAAGATATCACAATAGAATTGATGGAAATCATCTACTAGCAAAGCTCTGATATCATAATAGAGTGGGCCAAAATGAGGATCAATCGGATAGGGTCAAATGTACAGAGATGAATCTGTATGGAGTAGTGAAACCTAAAGAATAATCTAAAGGAATAAACTAGTCTTCATAATAAGAAAATTATATTAAGAAGCATTAGCCAAAAATTGCATACAAAGATACATTATATAGTGAGGAATTAGGTCACCCAAAAAGGTAATTAACTTAACTCACAATTAGGAAATAACTTAAATTGTATTTCTCCTAATGACCTATTATTAACCTAAATAAGACCATGTAGACAAAACCTAGTGGGACAAAATTCTACACCAATAATTAATAATCAAAATAATTATTTAAATTAACTTAAAAATTGATTATATTTTTAGAACACCTAATATTTAAAATTTAAATATATATTAATTTCTATATAAAAAATTAACATATTACAAATGATTCTATTTTTGGTTTTAAGTACTCAACTCTATTTATTAACTCTCACCAACCGTAAAATTTAAATAAACCTTTACTATATTTAAAATATGCACACAAATATCATCATAAAAATTAAAATATTAAACAATATTTTATAATATCTTAAGGGCATATAACCCATCACATTTTTTTAAATAATGATCATCATTATCATCATTATCCTCTCTACCTAAAACACCAATGTGGACATCATTATAATACTCATCATCATGATTTTTATCATCTACCTTGTGTGTTTAACGTATCGTTGGCTACAAAAAAAAATTATTAGTCAAATTTTAAACTAAAAAATGGTCATCAAAATATAGTAATATCAAAAATAACATAAACATGATGTAAATATATAATCAATCTATATTATTTACATTAAAAAAATGCAAATAACTATTATTATTTTAAAAATTGAACTTAATTCTAAATTTTTCAATCCAATTTAAATATCTCTAAAACTTAATCTTGGAATTCTAACCTAATATTTAATAAAAAAATTAGAAATACAATAAAATTATTACTTTGTTTCCTTTCACAACATTCATGCTCCTTAGGAGAGTTTCTCATCATTCTTCTATTACCCCTATATAGGATCATTAGGTAGTGAGATATAGAAGCTAGCTTTCTATAAAAATAGAAGTAATTAATATCACATTAGAACTTAATAATAAATAATAAAAATAAAGTAGCATCTAAAAACTATATGGCATTAATTAACTTTCATATGTCATGATGATATATGTTAATAAAATGACTAATAAACCAATAAAAGATAAGAAATACTAATGGAATATTTATTATAAAATTTAAATAGGATCAGTTCACACACAATGTTACATAGTACATAAGATTTCACCTAGTAAACCCTTATAAAAAAATGAAACACAGTAATCTCCTATATTGTTGTATTAACTTCCATCTGGTAATATAATAATGTACTTCTCAATTCTTCTTTATCATTACTACATGTATGATTATATATATATATATATATATATATATATATATATATATATATATATACATTAATAGGTAAATACCTAAGCACTCTTACAATACCATAGGTACCAAAACCATGGGCAAAGAATACAACTCATAATGGTTCCCCATTAAAATATGGATCATAACACCACCCATATTACTACTATAGGTAAAAATACCTATGGGATTACCAAAATATGAATTTGTTCTAGAAAAAATCTTGTGAAATCTCACTTCTAAACCCTTGATTGGTGGTGCTAACAGGATGGGGAAAATATTTGGACCATAATTGTCTTACCGGGCTATACATTACCTAAGGGGTGTAACACATGCAAAATATACAACAAATATCGAACATTATCCCACTTTTTAAAGACCTTCCTTAAGGGTTCATAGTTTCATAACTTTGGAAGCTAAGTGAAACCATGCCCATCTATATTTTGCACCGAGAAAACTTCTTAGTATTCATATCCTTTGTAAGCAAATCATAAAATCTATTATTTGTTTCCACCTTCACTAAAAGTGTCTTCTTATCCTCCATCATTTTCTAACTAAAATAATAGTGGACATCAATGTGTTTTTTTTGAGCGTGATACTCAATATTATTTCTAAGCCAAATTTCGATTTGATTGTCACAAACTATACTTAAAACTTTTTGAATGATCTCAATATTTGAACATAAAATTTAAGCCAAACTGATTACTTGCTTACATGAGTAGAAGCCATGTACTTATCCTATGTGGTGGATATAGTAACACTTGATTGCCATTTTCTCATCCAACTTATAACTCCATTAAACAAGTTGAATACATATGCAGTGGTATATGTATGATAACCAATATCTCCAACTCAATTAGAATCCAAAATGCCATTTATACTCAATGTTTATCTTTCACTAAGATTACCTTGACAACATATTGTAAAATTAAAGGTCCCACATAAATGTACCTGAAGATATTGTCCACTACAGTCCAATATTCCTTGCACGTATTTGACATAAATATGATCATTACTCCCACTTCATGATAAATATTAGGTTTGGTACAATCCATTACATAGACAAGTGTTCCAAAAACACTAGTATATGGTACTTAGACATGTCCTGAATTTACTTTTGTGTCTTAGGACACTTTTCAATAGATAGTTTTTAAAAAACTCTAAAAGGATTACTTAGGCTTAATTTCCTACATAAAAATCTTTGTATAATCATCTCATTATATTTTCTTTGATTCAACCATATTTTTTTGGTTACACAATCTCTTTTAATTTCCATGCCCAAAATATATTTTACATCACCTAGATCATTCATATCAAACTAAGAGGATAACTAAGACAATAATTTACTATTAATTTCCTTATTATAACCAATTAACATGTCATATACATACAACATTGTGATAAAAAAAGTTCATCCTCTTATTTAAAATACACATAGGGATCAATTTTTCTTTGTTAAAACCCCAGTCCTAACACATACTTATCAAATTTATTATTCCACATTCTTAGTGATTGCTTCAATCCATAAATATATTTTTTCAGCTTGCACACCAAATCCTCCTTTCTCTTTAACTTAAAATAATATAGTTGCATCATCTAAATTTATTCCTAAAACTCACCATGTAGAAACATTTTCTTTAGATATATATGTTCAAGTTCAAGATCATAAGAAACAACAATAGATATAAAAAATATAATTAAATTTTCTTAACAATAGGAGAAATTATCTCACCAAAATCAATTCCCTCTACTTAAAATTATTATTTTGCTAATACGTGAGATTTATACTTCTCAATTTTTTCTTCTACATTATACTTATTATTAAATACCCATTTTCAATAAAATGTGTTCTACCTTGATGTACTTTCACCAAATCCCATGAATTATTTTTATCTAAGAACTCCATGTATTCCTCCATGTCCTTCTTCCAATACTCATTTTCATTTGAGCCAAGTTACTTTGTTACAGTCTTGGGGTCTTCATTTGTGAGTGAAGAACTAATAAAATAAATCCAAAACAAAAATTAGGACTAAACCTTTCTAATATTATTCTCATTCAATTTTTTCTTCTCAAAACTAGAGTTTATAGTTTTGTATCTTTTAATTCTTGTTCCTCTACTTCATGTGAATCTTCCTCTTATAACCCCCTTTCTAGTTCATATTTTTTAGTTGATTCAAATTGACATACAAATTCTCCCTCTTATAGTTCAACATGAAATTGTTCAAGTTCATCCTTTGGTTGTCCCTTCTTTTTTTCAACCCCCTTAACCTCTCTAAAAATAACATTCCAACTATAAACAGTCTATTTTTTGGGGGTTTCACATCTTATATATTTTTATAGCATTACTATATCCAACAAATATATATATCCACCTTAGTATTTTTTATTTTGGAACATACATATAAGCACCATAACCAAAAAATCCTAATATTTTTAGAGAAGGTTTCTTACCAATCCATGTTTTATTTGGATTTTTATCAACCAAAGCTGATGTGGGTGATCTATTTTATCAAGTAACAAGAAACTGTAAATATCTCTCCCCAAAAATCCCTTTCTAAGCCTAAAAAACACATAATTCTCACCTTATCCATCAAAATATTATTCATTATTTATACAATTCCATTTTTCTATGGGGTATATAGAGTTATCTTTTGTCTCTGTATTCCACATTATTTATAGAACTATTCAAAAGCCTTAAATTAGTATTCTCCACCATTATCACTTTTCAAAACCATAATCTTATTTTTTGTCTATTTTAGATATAGCCTTAAACTCCTTAAACTTCTTGAAAACACTAGGTTGCTTAGGGGGTTGGTTCCTCCTTATAAGTTAAATCTTGTTAAAGGTCTAGTTATTGTGGATGCTCAACTAGACAAGGGTAGTAGCTCCTTGTGGGATTGGTATCTCACTAAACCAAGGGATGGGTGTTCCTTGATTAGTGGATGTTGGTATAAATATTGAATCTTATTTTATATGACTGTATTCCATCTTGTAGGGTTCAGTGGGTTTTATCCCCCAAGAGGGTTTCCCACATATATCATGTGTTATGTGCTTGATCTTGCTATATCTTTCTTATTCATTGAAATGATTAATTTGTCTGCATCATGATTATATGTGATAAATGTTTAAGAGTTGGAAATTGAATTAGATTTCTGAAATCACTGATTCATCCCCCCTCTTAGTGATTGTACCTCTAATAATTAGTATCAGAGTAGGACATTATGTAAAAGTTTAACCACTTGAAGTTGATCTATGGTATAATATGGGGAAAGAGGAAAGTTATTCAAAAGAAAATATCATCATTTTTGATGAAGAAGTTTTCCATAATAATAGAGAAGAAGAAGAGTTCTATAATAGTGAGGACAAAGAGGTTGATCTAGAAATTGAGCTCATGAGTGCACTTAGTGAACTGAAGGAGTAAAAGAAGAGGAATCATATAATGAGGAATATGAAAAAATGTCTTGAATCACAAGTTAGGTCTCTTGAAGGGAGATTTTTAGGCTAGTTTATGAGAGAGGGAAAAAAAAATCAAGAACTGATCTAGTCCATGGAAGAGCAAGAATGTAGATTGAAGGATGTCATTGCTAAAGAAGCTAAGGAGGATAACGAGACCATCAAAGATCTTAGAATTCAATTAGAAGCTAAAATTTTATCCATGTGAGCTAAATAAGATGAATGTTTTCAATTAAAGACTAATCTTGTTTCCCTAAAGGATGAGCATGAAAAGGCCATAGTCAAAGAAGATAATATGACCATGCAGGATACTGAGGATCAATTAAGAGTTACAAAGACTAATATGAGTTCAAAAGAGGAAGAATGCAGACATCTCAAGACTTAGTTAGAGGAGACAAATTCCAAGTTGAGTTCAAAGCAAGATGAGCATGAGCAATTTTTTGTCAAGGTAAACAAGGCTAAGAAAGAGCAAGAGAGGTTAGCTCAAGACAAGAAGGATGCATGCACCAAGTACAACATGAGAAGACCTATCAAGAAACCAAATGCTATGAGGTATGAGAGTTAATTTCATTGTCACTACTTTACATGTAAGATTTTTGGTCATAAATCAAGAAACCATAGAAGGAAGAACAACTGGTTAACTAGAGGTATGGATAATATAGTCTGTTATAATTGTCATGTCATGGGACATATTGCTGTAATCTTCCCTAGAATGCATGTGAAAAGACTAACATAAGTATGGAGACTTAAGATAGTTAAGTTTGAGCATAATTAACCTAAGAGAAAAGATGGTTTGTTTACTGAGATTCATAATACTCATCAAGAAGAAGGTATGAAAGATCTTGTTTGTTTTAAATGTCATAGAATTGGTCACATTTATAGATATTGCAAGAAAAATTTGAATGAGTTTTCAAAGCAAAAGAAGGTACACAGACTTCCTAGCGTGCTTAAGAAATGTCAATCCTTGGTATGGAATCCTAAGGAAGTGAACACCAATAAAACTAATTAAATTGAGCTGAAAGATCAAGGTGGACTACCTACTAAAGCAAAATATGAATTAGATATGAAGAAGGTTCAAGAATGCCAAGAAAATGTGTCTTCTGTCTAAATAGAAAAGGTGAATCAAAAGTCAGTTCAAGTCAAGCTCAAGGAAAAGACCAAAATGATAAGTGAGTCTAGCTTTGAGTTATGTATGGATCCAAGAGTACATCATGTTGTTGTTGAGCATGTTTCTTATAAAGAACATCAATTGTACATGCCCATTGATGAGGTTCTTTCTTTAGTTGAGAAGGTATGTCATGAATCTTTGTTGTCTTCATATGTTGTCAATCCAATCTTATAAGAAAAGGAGAATATTATAGTGGATGAGCATGTTTCTTCTCTTAAGCTTAAAAAGAAGAAAAGAATTATCAGCATCAAATGACTAAGGAGGAGAAGGAATATGAGGAGTTGTGGGTAAATCCTAGTTTCACATTATTTGAGGACATTGTGGGTTAGGGTATCTCTATCTAGGATTCAAAGAGACACTTTAAAGCAAGAAGCATGGTGGATGTTAGTTAAGATTTGGTTGATGTTGCAGGACAAGAAAGATATTTTGAAAACGTGCTTGGATAAAGGGAGTAATGAGTTTTATGAATCTGCTTGAAAGTGTTGTGAAGGAATGATTTAGAAGGTATATTTAGGGATAGTGATTTTAAAGTCAAAGTTTTGGTCAAGTCTTGAAGGATGGTGAGTTGTCAAAATATTCTATTAACATAGAAAGGTATGCTGATCCTATTCTAGTGTGCTAAATGTGTGTTTAGGGTTTTTGATCCTGAAGATAGGAACTCATCAATTTTTGTTGCTTAAATTGATTGATCAAATGTTAAAAGACTGAAGACAAGGTTGATATAGAGTATGAGGAGAATGTGTTGTCACATTTTTAATATCATATATAAGGTCTAAAAGTTCTATAGATGTTAAGTTAAGTATGCCATGAATAATTTTAGTGATCTAAAGGTGATTAATTTTTTAGTTGTTCATTTCATGATCTAGACTACAAGTATGTGTGCTCAAGGCAGGTTTAGGGATTTTGGTCTTGAAGGTCTGCAAGTAGAGTATGGACGTTTCCAAGTGTCAAAACAAGAAAGATGAATTTTTTAGATGATTTTGTTACATATAAAGATGTGTTGACTACATTAATGTGTGTTATAGGTGATTTTATGCTTTGAATATCTTTTGAGTGCAAGTTGATGTTTTTTGAGTGCTCTAAGGGTTTCTTAGTTTTGGCTCAATATCAAGCCGATCAAAACCTAGACGAAGGTTATATGGGTTATTCAAGGTGTGTGACCTAAAAAAATGGTCTAGAAGTGTGTTTTATTAACCTCTAGATGTGAGATAAGTTTCAAGTGATAATGTTGATCGTAAGGTGGTGAGTTCACTGAGTTTTATTTGAAAATCTACTATTTTTGCCCATGTTGATTAGTTTATTTATTAAGGGAGTTAAGGTTTGAGGTTACTTGATATATATTTAAATGGATAAATGGGTTATCAAAACATGTTTCACAATCATCAGAAAGTGTGTGGTGTCTTCCATGGATGCAGATTTGTGCAAATGGAGGGCTAATTAGCTAGTAGGTTTGTGAAGGAACTATGGTGTAGAAGTAGAGTTGGAAGATGTTTTTTGGCATGAAAAAGAGGGCACATGAGTGTAATTAAGATATTAAATTTCATGTCTTAAATGTACATGCATAGAAACATATGGGTGTTTCAAGGTTCAGGTAGGGCTATTAGGCCTCTAGGCAAGGCTAGTGAAGAGAAGAGTGGTCTTTGGTCATTTTCTCCAAATGAAAAAGGTATGGTTATTCCTAAATGAGTTTGTTAGTTTTTTTTGTGCATCTTTTTTTTTTTTTAATATTGGCTTGTTCATCTGATGGTAATCATGGAGGTAGCCTAAAGTGAGAAGGTATGAAGGCAAGTGTGTTGTTTCATCATGGTTGGAGATAGTATGGTGGTGGAACTCAAGGGGTGCCTAAGCTTAGGTAACTTAGGATGAGTCTCTCTTAATTTTTTCAAGGTGATTTCAAGAAGTTTTTGGTTTTCATGTGTGTTTAGTCCTCATTAATATCAGTGTATAGTCAAATATGAGTGTTGTCATAGAGCATGGTTGAGAAGTTTAAGGTAAGAAGTGGTATACAAAGAGTTAAGGGGAGATAACTCAGATAGTTTGAGTGGATTGAGAATGTATGCATGATGTAAGGAGGAGCATATGTGAAGATGCTTTAGTCATGATAGAAGTGTGAAGATGTTTGTTATAGTTGTGAATTCAAGAAGATTGATATGATGACTTGATCAAACCAAGTCATGTATTTTGACAAGGTATTGAATATTTCTGCATGAACAAAGAGAGATTGTGAGTTATGTAGATAGACAAGTCCAAGGATTAGAGAATCCTAAGTTCAGATTTATGTATGTCAAATAAAAAATGACTTGAGATGGAACATGATGTTAGGGAGAGCTTTCTAAGCTTTACGAGAAGTTTGTTAGGTCCAAGGATCAAAGAAGTCTAAGTTCAGATTGGTGCATGTCAAAGGAGGAGAAATTGATTCATATGATTGAAATTATGTAAGTATCCTAAGCATCTTAAACATTATTTGAATACACACATGATTTTGAGAAATGATTGTTGGCATGTTGAGGAAGAGAGCCTTTATCATTAATCTCAAAGGGGAAGAAAGATCAGAATAAATGAGTTCAAATGAAGTCATTCTGAGGGTGTTTTTACATCAATGACAAAGGGGGAGATTATTGAGCATGGTCATTTATGTTAAGTTGTCATTTATGTCAAAAAGAGCATAAGATCATAGTACACTAATGTCAAAGTGATCAGATTGATGGTTTGGAGAGTGTTGGCCTAGTTAAGTAATTAATGGATGATATTGATGGCATATAAATGTTGCAAAGATATTATAAGATGTTATGAGTTCTTAGAGTGCTTATGAAAGTGAATATAAATCATCAAAATAGTGATATGAATGTCTAAGCTCAAGTAGTCATCTTGATAGATAAGGCTAAGTAAGAAGTTTGATGGCATCATATTTCACAAGTGTGAAGGTTTCTAGAGCATATTGATATATGGATAGATTCCCATATGTAAGGAGATCATATGATTCAAATTTTAGGTCTGGACATGGAACATAGATAAAGTTATTAAGGTACAAAGTTGGCTTCTCAGATAGAGTTTACCAAGTTCCCATAGCCAAATTTATGATATCGAAGATCTATGGTGAGCATTTAATTAGATCATAGATCTAATGATGAGCATTTATTCTTACCGGATAAGGATCTAAAAAATATCATGATCTTGTTAGATAGAGATCAATGGTGTATGTGAAATCAAATTTTCAAAGGTTCCTCAAAAATCACATGTTAGTAACATGTCTCTCAATCTCGTTAAGTTGACAGAAGATCAATGACACATGAGTGTTTTTTCAATAGAGATCAATGGTGAGCATGTGAACATGAAGTTATGATCTAATGGTGATTATTTATTAAAAATTATAAAGGATGCTCAGAAGGCACATGGGGATACCTAGTGGAAGAAATTCATAGGAGTCAAATAGTCAATGTGTTTAGAAGGCACGTAAGGGTACCAAGTGTCTTAATCGCAGAAGCTAGTGTCTGAGATCAATGGTGAGCATTACAAGATAAAGACTAGGTTAATTATAAGGAGATTGATGGTGTGTATTTGTTAAAAGTTTCGATGGATCACAAGATGAGGTCAAAGTTTTTGATGTTTAGCATTTACATAGTGACCATTGGAATTTGAATATTCAAGTTAATAAGGGAAAACTAGTATGTAGTTTTTGAGATATATGTTTTTATCAAGGAAAAATTTCATGGTGGTGTTTGTAGAGAAATTAAATTTTCATACATGGAATATTATTATAATATTTTAATGTTTGTACAGTCAAAGATATTGATCTCTAAAGCTGACTATGTTTGACTATGTTCTGCAAGTGACCCAACAAGGATAATTAAAGATTTATTGATGGTATATTGATGTTTAAAGGTGAGATAAATATTGAATATTTTTATAGAATCCATGAGGACCATATTCTTGATTTTAAAGGTTTGAATAATCCATATTCAATATGAACAAAGGCTTAGAAGTTGACTGTGTTTATTGAATACACTGGTAGTTTGAGTGACCATATTGTAAAAGTAAGTTGAAGGTGTTCTGAGCAGAGTTGAGGAAACAAATGAATATGAAGATGTCAAAGAAGTTTTAAATATTGATTAAAATGCATTTTATTTCATAGCATGCCCCTGATCAGTTATGGAATGTCAAAATAGCTTAACTATATTTTGACTGTATATGACCAGTTTAAGTGGTCATTTTGAGAGAGTTAATTTGAGTTATTAGAGCCTATGTTGAAGTGTCTAAAGCACATGGAGGTGTAGAATAGTACTTAATGTTTCACCCATGTTATCTAATAATATGGATATGTGAAATATTTAAGTAGTTGCTTCATAAGTTTGAGACTACATTTTCTATGTATGAAGACCTGAAGAACAAGGAGACCTATTTGGTAGGTTCAACTGTTGTGTTGGTGTTCCAAGTAGTATGAACCCATATGGGATTAATAAAGGGGATATTAGAAATAGGTTTATTATTTTAAATATATTGGTAAAGGATTAAGGTGGTCCAAATGGTCTCACATGTAACGTGTGAGTATGAAGGCCTAATTATTTTAGGTCTCACCAAGTTATAATGGTGGTTTGGGGCCAATGAGGTAATGGCCAACCTATGAGAATGGATTTGAGCTATGCATTAGCATGATGGAAGTCTTAAGGGTTAAGGAAATTATTATGGTCAACCAAGAAGATAATATTCATGAAGTCTCTATAAAGAGTGAATGCAAAGGTGATGGTTTCTAGACTTGAGTGTGTAGAGTTGAGTAGTGGTGTGTGTGTGGATTCAAGCAAAGAAGAGAAAATTTGAAAGAGAAGGTACATGTAAATTATTACCATCACTGTGTGAGAAATATTAGACATGTTTATGTGATCAAGTTGATGTAGGAGGGCACACAAGTCATTGGACGTAATGAGTCTATAAGACGTAGTTTGAGAAAATTAGCCCTAAAAGCAGCTTAAGAGAGATTGGAGGTGAAGAGTGTAGATAGAGGTGGTCATAATCATTTGAAGAGAAAAAATAGGTGTTTAAGTTTATTTTTTTAGGTAGTTAAGTAGGGAATTAGTTGCTTAGGGGATTGGTTCTTTCTTGTAAGGTAAAGCTTGCTAAAAGTCTAATTGTTGTAGGTACTCAACTAGACAAGGGTAGTAGCTCCTGATGGGATTGGTATCTCACTAAACTAAGGAATGGGTGTTCCTTGATCACTTGATGCTAGTCTAAATATTGGATCTTGTTTTATAGGATTGTAGTCCATATTTTAGGGTTTAGTGGGTTTTATCCCCCAAGAGGGTTTCCCACATATATCATGTGCTATGTGCTTGATATTTCTATATCTTTTTTGTTCATTGAAATGGTTAATTTTTATGCATCATGATTGTATGTGATGAATGTTTAAGAGCTGAAAATTGAATTGGATTATATGGCATCACTAATTCACCCCACCCCCTTAGTGATTGTACCTCTAACAAGATATCCTTGATTTATATTTACATATGCCACTTTATGAATTATCTAATCATTTTACCATCTTGGCTAGTGGCCCAAGATAATATTTAACCCATGACTTATTCCACATTACCAAGCTTCCACAGAACCCCAAGTCCTATGGAAGACCTAAAACCAAACCACCTTGCATGGAATGGAAATGAAAGGGAAAGGGCAAGCTCTATAGTCTAACTCCTATCATTTTCACACTGACTACTGGCCAAGAAGAAGACCCACTAGTCAATGATGAAACCTAGTTATCCAATGAAAATTTCACTAATTGTTATATAAATTTCAAATACCCCATTCCTAATCAAATTATGGATAATCAAGTAGATGAAGAAACATGCCTCAGACCAAATCAGTAGGGTACTCTTGATCTAATCTCTATAACTTGGTACAAATGAACCTATGGTCTCAGATTTAAACCACTTATAGGTGACCCCACTATCTTATTCATGTTCTAATGCCAATGACTAGTGACGATGATGTCGATAACAAAGTAAAGTTTGATCACAACCTTTATGAAAACCTTACCAATAACAATCTATTTGACACACATGTCATTTATACCCTTACCCCAGTTCTTTGATATAATCTAATTCTTCTTTATCACCCTCAACTTATAACCTGAGACCAACAAGAATCCATAGTGTTTGTAGATAAGTTTTAGAATGATGAGGCCTTTTGCAATTTTCTAGGCCTAAAAGAAATACTCTATTAGGAGATCAAAATAAGGGTTCTCTATCAAATTAGATACTAAAACCTATTTTAGAGAATGGGTGAACACCCTTAGACATAAACAAATAAATAAAACATTGAGGTTACAAGGTGAAAACCTCTTTGAAGTGCTTTTAGACTAGGGTAAAATTAAATAAAAAGGCTAGTATTCTAGTGAAAACCTATTTTAGATGTCATTAGATGGGAGTGTTCTCCTTTCCTTGAATGAAGATCAAAATACCACCAATGATTAACTTCATTTTGGGTCCAAGTTTAGTTCAACAGAACAACATGCCTTTAATCGAACTACCTAGGAATTTCTAACATTTTTTGTAGCATGGCCATCCCCACCATTGTGAGATTTAGATTCATATTATTTAAGATAGATTGAAAAGCCAATCTAAATAGAGTATTTTATAGTTATAGGCCAATTAAAATCATTACCCACCATTTTGGAGGATTATTCAACTCTCCTCATATAAGACACTATAGAAGTCAACATCAAGACTCTAGATGACCTGAAATAGATCAAATTAGGTCCATCCCTCATCAAGGAGGAATGTGAAATATTTATATACCTTTTGAGGGAATTTGTTGACATATTTTCTTGTGCCTATTCAAACATGCTAGGTTTTGACCTCACCTTGGTTGTACACCACATTTTTGTACATCTTGATGTCAAACTTATGAAGCAAAAACTATGCAAGATGCATCCTCACACTTTTGTACTAGTAAAGAAAGAGTTGGAAAAACTCTTAGAAGTGAGATGCATTTGATCGATTGACTTATCATAGTTGATCTCAAATGTTATACATGTCAGTAAGAATCTAGAAGGAATCAAAATCTACACTAATTTCATAATTATAAACAAGGCATGCCCCAAGGATAACTTTCCTCTGCCAAACATTGACATGATAGTTGAATCCATATCAGGATATGAAATGCTTTCACTTATGGATGGATTTTTAGGGTATAACTAAATATAGATTGTGCATGAAGACCAACACAAAACAACATTTACCATTCCATAGGGAATATTTTATTATTAGGTTATGCCATTTGGTCTCAAGAATGTTGGGGCCACATACCAAATAGCCATGACTATCATATTTCATGATATGATGCATGACATTATTAAATATTATATCAATGACATATCAGGTAAAACAAAGGCCTAGGTCGATCACCCAACCATACAATGATGAATATTTGAGATGCTTCATGAATACAAAGTCAGACTCAATCCCAAGAAGTACATATTTAGTGTCACTTTAGGAAAACTATTAGGCTTCATCATATCTCATAGAGGCATTAAAGTTGATCTTTCCAAAGTACAAGCCATTAATGTGATGCCTCCACCTTTAAATTTGAATTAGTTTTATAGTTTGTAGGGTAAGATTCAATCTATCAAACAATTCATTTCCTAATTAGCCAATAAATGGCATCCATTTACACACTTATTGAATAAGGGTGTCACATTTCATTGGGATGAAGAATTCCAATTTTTTTTCAACACTTCAAGGAATATCTTGCTAATCCACCTATTTTGTTACTGCCAATGCCAAGAAAGTCATTGCTATTTTACCTATCTACTACAAATAAATCCCTGGGGGCACTTCTAGCTCAACATGATGATAATGGAAAAGAACATGTTGTGTACTATTTAAGCTGTATATTGGTCATGTATGAACACAACTATACACCCATTAAAAAAGCTTATTTAGCTATTGTCTTTTAAGCACATAAATTGCATCACTACATGCTTAACAACAATACCATAGTTATTTCCAAAGTAGATCCTCAATTTTCAATTCCTATACGAGTTCATCATGAACATCATTGAAACACCTCTTAAAGAGCAACAATGGAAGCTATATTTTGATGGATCATTTACATCACATGGATCAAGGGTAAGTCTATTATTTATTACACCATAGGGGTATCTTATCCCTAAATCATTCTGTATAATATTTCATTGTACTAATAGCATGGCTAAATACAAATCACTTGTTTCAGGGATTTGCCAAGTAGTACAATGGAATATTCAACATCTAATAGTTCATGGTGATTCTCAGTTAATCATCAATCATGCTATAGACCACTTTTAGGCCAAAGATGAAAAGTTGATTCCATACAAGGCTATGATAAACATTATCAAATATAATATTACCAATATATAGTTTAAAAACATACTTCAATCTAGTAATAGGATAATGGATGCCATGGCCACCATCGGATCTTTGATCTGCCATATAAACAAGGCAAAATAATATCAATTCCTTGTTTAAAATCTTGTAACGACTACTCATAAACCTATAATCATTGTAATGATTTATGATATTATTGGTCCTATCTCTATATGGTATTCAAACCTCTTTAATTACCTTTATGACCATATCATTCCACCATACTTATCATGTAAACAATAAAATGCCTTTACCCATCAATCCTCATGCTATACCTTACTTGGACCAACCCTTTACCATTGTAGCTTTGATGGAACTCTACTTCATTGTTTAAATTTAGCATAAGTAACAATAGCATTACGAGAAGTTCATGAAGGAGTATGTGGAGCCCATAGTAGCAAGGTCATCCTAGATAAAGAGCTCCTATGTATCATTTATTATTGGCCAACTATGGATGCAGATGCAACTAATTATGTTAAAAGGTACAATAAATGTCAAAGGCATGCCGATATGATTCATACCCTAGACAAAACACTAAAACCAATGCTTACTCCATGGTTTTTTGTAACATGGGGACTTGATATCATTGGGAAGATTAACCCTACTTCCTCTGATGGCCATTAATATATCCTCACCATTACTGAATATTTCAGTAAGTGGGTTGAAGCTATACCCCTCACTTACGTGATTGGAAAATAAATTTCCAAAATCATCTTTAACTATCTCATCTGTCATTATGATATCCCATCCAACATTATATATGATAATGATGATTCATTTAAGAACAAGGGTGTCAAAACATTTTTTGTCGAGTACAACATCACTCAACATTTTTCTACCACACATTACCCATAATGTAATGGCCAAGTAGAAACATCCAAAAAAACCATTATCAAAATCTTTAAAAACATTTTCAATGATTCTAGCTACAACTGACACCTCCAAATCTTATGTTCACTCTAAAAATACCACACTAATTACCGTGCTCCAATAGGAGCCACTCCATATTCCCTAGTTTATGACACTGAGGTCATCCTTCCCATTGAGTTTTATTTACCTTCTCTATGTATCTCATTGAAACATGTCCTAGATGATGAATATTATAGAGTATCTCACCTACAAGAACTAGTACTTGATGAAAAATTCATGGCCACTGTCAACATACTTAATCATACCAGAATAGACCACATGGTCACTATAACTAGTGGTTCAAACATAGAGAGTTCAAACTTGGGGATCTTTATCTTAAATGAAATCAAAATAACACCACAACTAAGAAGAAGAAAGGAAATTCCAAACTCAAGTAGATAGGCCCTTATATCATTGTTATAAATTATGAATCTAGAGTATACAGGCTTGCTACACCAAATGGATATGAATTTGATGAACCGATGAACATCATACACCTCAAGCGTTACTTCACTTGAGAGACTTGAAGTATTGTCTATAAAGCACATTTCCATTATACCATATTATTATCTTATTTTTACCATACCCTATACCATTCTACCATACCTTTCTTATCGACAAAAGATTATTTTTTAACCTCCCTCCTAACCCCTTTGACCTTGGATCTATTTCATTAGTTTTTCGGGCACCTTCAATGAGAAGATTCAAATCAAGTTTTAATAGTTGATTCAGTATTCTAGATAGAGACTATATTTTGGACCAGTATGACAATGGTTTGGTAGTTGAATCTTCATTTCTTATTTTGTTTCATTTTTAGTGTTCTTGATTATAACTGCCTTTGGGCAAATCAGTGTTCTACTTTATTCTACTAATTATAACTGTCTTTGGTCATATTCGTATCCTTGACCTATGTCATTATTTCCTACTTATAAACACCTATGGTAAAATTAAGAACAACACCTTTATCATGCCTTGAAGTCCCACCTTACCATTCCTATTGCCATACTCTACCATTTGCCTAATTTGAGAACTTATTGCTACCTTGTTAGATTCTTCCACTATAGGGAAGAACTATAGTGACTTGAGGTCCTAATAGGACTATGTAGGTAGTGCTCGATTCATGTTGAGGTCAGCTTAATCACCCTTTTCCATGCTCTTTCCATTTTGTGATCAATTTCAAGTTTGGATGTTCTTATCATTTTTTGAGTTCGACCATTTAGTATCTTGTCATTCTTCGATCAAGTTGAGATGCTTTAAAAATTACAAAAACATTTGTAAAAGATCTTAAAAATACTAAAAAATGCCAAATCAACCACTTATTTTCCTTAAATATTCTAAGACCCCTAGCTAATTCACAAGACACCACTTTTCATTTAGTTTCTCCATCCTTTATTTGCCCCTAAGCCTTACGCTCTCACTATTTTATGAGTCTTCATATTGTGCATTATGTATTCAACTTTGATACATTAATGACCACTAGGCTTCATCTTACACTCTCACCATTTTCTGAGACCATTCTCATTATTCCTCTACAACATCCATCATATTTTTATTATCATAATTTTTCTTCTATCCCATCTCTTGGGAGAACTATATTTGGCCTAAAGTTTATGTTGGACCTTGTATCCATGGAACTATGTAGGCAACATCCACTTGCCTAGTGCATCTAGAGTCAGCTTGGCTGCCCCTTCCTTTTCTTCTATTCCCCCAATTTTTTGTGTCATTGTCTCCTATAGCCTTGGGGAATTGTATGTTCTTTTATTTGTGTCATGTCATTTGCATTGACATTGTGATTAACCATTGCTTGAGTTTTTTTTGATTTTATTCTAGTTGTTTTATTTGCTTTTTATTTCTTGGTTTTTTGTTGTGCTTTTTGTTTATTAGTATTTTGTCTTTCTATTTGTTTTCCTATTTATTTATTTTCATTATTGTGCCTTGACTTAGTATACCTACATTCATTCGGTGATTCCTTTCACATTATAATTAAGTCTATCCATATTCATACGTCAACATTGTCATCATGGTCTTTATCATTGATGCATTATTTTCTATTATTTATCAGATCATGTGTTAGTACTTATGCATATTTTATTTAAGTTACCACGGTGTTTTATATCATGATGCCTACCATCATGTGTTACATAAAAAATCAGCTTAGGAAATATTACAAGCAATCAGGTTGTGGTACTTCTCCTTGGTCACCTAACAAATTCTCAATCTACCTTCATATTTCCCACATACAAAGTAATTAAATCATGAAAGAATTTTAATCATTTCTAGTTAGGACATGCGTCTCCATACTAACAGGCAAATTCATCTTTCTCCTCTGTACTGACCTTTTTTTACTCTGTGAGTACATATTCATTATGTTAGCCCCTTTTCCAATTTTCTATATTATCCCACACAAAGTACCAATGATTATAACTGCCTTTGGGTAAATCATTATGTTTTGAACCAATTGTTGTGTCAATTATTATAACCTCCTTTGGGAAAATCATTTTTCTTCGATCTATCTAGATGTTAATGATTATAACTGCCTTTGAATAAATCATTATCTCTATCTACCCAACTAGGGCATGTTTTCATTCTACTAATGATTATAAATGCTTGTGGTCAAATCTTTATTTTTATTTTAATGATTATAAATAATTTTGGGAAAATAATTATCTTGTTACTCTTATCCTTTGGTTAATGATTATAACCACCTATTGAAAAATCATTTTCTTTTTCCTATGCTATGCTGATGATTATAATCGCCTTTGGGCAAACCATCCTTTTTATCTACCCAATTGGGACAACTCACTATGCCACTGATTATAACCAGCTATGGTCAAATCAGTCTTTTCCACCCCCTTTCGCCTTTTGGTCCCATTGTTTTCCTTCTTTCTAGGGAATGATTTTTGACCTTTGTTGTTGACCACTCCCTTGAGGGGGCATCCATAGCTCATCCATCACTTGTTGGAGTATTAGGCATACATAACCTTTTCATTCTTTGAGAAGATGTTATTATGGCTATATCTTGTAATGCCTTTCCAAATAGGGAAAGCTATAGATACCCAATTCTGGGCAGAATCTATATTTTTGATTGGACTTCAGATTAATTCCTATCAAACATTGCAAATTAAGCCTAGAAATTATTAAACATCCCAATTTTTCCTGTGTATCATTCATCAATGCTTAGAATTATGTTGAGGCATCCCTATTTGGGTTAATTGCTAGTACATAATAGTAACCTCTCATGGATTCATCCATAATCACCTTGTGACCTAATAACTATCAGTTTAGCCTATTGACCCATTAAGTGGGGCACTTGATTAATTCCTAAAAGAGCTAAAATGCTAATCAAATTGAATCATCTAATTAAATAGGATTAAATGATTAGTTGAATTATCCATTTATAATTAATGAATATATAAAAATAGAAATTACAAAAATTAAGATATCAAGCCTTCTCATCATTGCCTTTGAGTTTTCAAACTCTTCTAAAATATCTCAAAATATCTAATTAGAGATCCATGCCTAGTAATTAAAAATCATAATTATATGACAAGTTTTAACTTAACCAGAGTTAGCCTCAACTCACCTAGGGTTAGTTTAAACCCATTCTATGTTTAAACTCAACCTTAACTTACCTTGGGTGAGATTTAACTTTTGAGGCTATAAATACAAGGCCATACCTATTGATATCTAAGATTTGATATTATAGAGTTACTATGTAAGATTTACTCTATAAGCTTCATGCGAGTAATGATACCATGCCAAAATCATAAGCCAAGTAACCAAGCTAAGGTGCCAAGGAAAGGTGAAGCCGAAAAAACTCCATTGATGAAGATTTCTTGATGCACAATCCATGCAAGCCACTTCAACAAGCCATTTAGAGCTCCAAAGAAGGTAAAAGAATGTTTTCTTTTGTGTTCTAGTTGTGTTTTTATATGCATGTTTGTTACCTATGATCTCCCTAGCATCTAGGATAGAGGTGTTAGGATTTATTTGTGTTATTTTTATTTATTTTATTAGACTAACACAAGACTAACCTCCTCTTATGCATTCCTTTTTCACAACAAGTAGGTGATGTATCCTACTTAAATCATCAACATAATGTTCATCTTTCCATTCATATATTGATTTACAAATGTATAACTTTTCAAAAATGAGACCCATTGGCATGATTATGAGATAACTTGGATTGAGTATTTATATATATTAATTCTTTATTTTATGTCATCAAAATCAATTTTCTATGCATTAAGTAGTGCCTTCTTTGTCTCAAAGTTTGGATAATAACATACAATTCCTTATCATAAGTACTCTAGCCAACCATGGTCAAACATGGTCAAAGGTTCAAATTATCTTTAAAATGTCCTAATTTGGTGTTCCTAGGTCATAAATTTGTCCTTCACCATGTTTCATGTGCAAAAAGGGCCGTTTGGTCACATTTTTAGCTCACTTAATGACTTGTATGGTTTTTCAAAAAGGCATATTTGTCACCAATCTTTATTTCAATGTGGATGAGGTCATAAGATGTCATGAAGTGGTCAAAGTAAATTCAAGAAGTAGTTTCATGTAGAAAGAGGCAATTTCTCCTTGAAAATAGGCCCTTAATGGAACTTGTACGGACTTGGGAAGTCCACCTTCAACTAAAAACATAAGAATGTATCTCTTCATCTCCCTAAGACCTTTACCATGCTTGGTGTGTTGAGAAAAGGTCAAAATTTTTAGTTTTTGCTTTTGTTTCATCTTTTTTGCCTTTACAAGCCAAGAAAGGTCAATTTGAAATGCTTGGTACAAGTCATACATTTGGTGTTGGGAGGAATGATCTTGGGGTTGAAATAGGTCTGAGTTAGATTCAATTTCATGATAACAAGTTTTAATTTCATGGCTCCCTCTTTATGAACCATCACTAAGACCTCAGACATCTTTTTATGCTTCTTCATCCAAGAGGGGTCATTGTTTGAGTTTGTTTCAAAAAAAAATTCTTTGATTTGATAGGTTGAGTGTTTTTATATGTTCCTCATGGTATTTCCACAAATTTTTTCATTATATTATTACTTTTGGAGGTCTCAAGAACTCAATAGGCCTCTTATAGGCTTATTTCTACTTGTAAACTAATTCTTTCACATTTGGAGTAGTCTTAGACAGAGCTACAGGTGATTGTATAGAATGGTGAAATGTGATAAGCTCTTTTTAAGACCATTACATGTTGAAAATATCAAAACAAACCTCCTTGAAACATAAATTGGGCAAGAGATGGTGCAAACTACCTTTAAGCATAAGAAATTTGAGTTTTGGTCTTTTGTCCCTAAAAAGCCAAAATAGAGGCCCTGTAGGTTTTGAAAATAACCAAAAACGTAGTTTCAAATACCTTTTGATGCTCATAATTATTTAGATTTGTAAAATTTAACATGGAAAAGAGATATGCAAAGCTTGGAGAGAGGAAGACCAATGGAAACTGGCGATTAAGAGGTTCAAAAGTATTCTTAGAACCACTAAAATAATGCAGTGATAACCTACAAGATCTGAAACTAGATAAACTTTTTCATCTCATGTTATCATCTTAAACCTTGTTTTCATATTTGAAAGATTTTGTATAGATTGGATGAATCATTTGTAACCCAATCATCATTTCAAGGTGTGATACATAGTGTTTTGATATCCATAGAGACCTATAGGTGCTCCTAGTCAGGACATCAATCACCTACAATAGGTCTTCAAATCATTGAGCAAATTCTTGTGTCTTAGTTTGGTGCTAAATCACACCCCACATGTGAAGTATTCTAATGGTGAACATGAAACTTTTATAACCTCAAGACCACCTAGAAAGTTGTGAATATAGTGCCTTGCTTCTTTGATATACCTTGATGTCCGTATATAGACCTAAAATATCCACATATAACAATACATTAAAATAGTGACTCAGTTTGAAGTTTGAAAGATGTTTTGAAGACATTAAAGGTGTAATCTAGTTTCAAGTTCATATCTTGTGACTTCAAAGTATGATAAAGGATATATATATATATATATATATATATATATATATATATATATATATATATATATATATATATATATATATATATATATATATACCATGACCAACTCTTATGAAGTTACAAACACATACAAGCAAGGTCAGCAAGAACTTTTTCTCAGTCAAAAGATAGTGAACTAGAATTAATGTTTGGTGGTGTCCAAAGGATTTTTAAAGGGTTAGTAAAAATAATGATAAGGAATATCCCCTTTTTCATCTATAGGAACCTAAAAAGAGCTATCACATAGTCAACTGTGACTATCTCAGACAATGACCTAAGATATTGAGGCAAGTTGGTGTCTAGTTCTCTTATTGAAGAAGGTCAGTCTAATAAAACACATTAAACCAAGGAATATTAATGAATATAAATTGAAAAATATAACACAAGGCATAATTCAGTGCACATAGACACCTACAATAAACTTTGGGAAAGTGTCTCAGTCAATCAAGCAGAGACCTAGTTTGGGAGTGAGAGGTGCCTTACTGAAATAAATGAAATTAAACCTTGGTAAAATGGTGGATGAAAAAATAAGTGAGCCCAGGAGTGACGTTTTTAACCCTTTAAAAAATAGAAAAAATCCTACAATAGGGGTGTTTCAAGCAAAACATAGTCATTCTTAGTTTACCTACACAATCCATTGTTAAAAAGTCTACCTAGGAAATTGAAGCAAGTTGAGAGGTCTAGACTCATCACCAAGAGATAAAAATTTTAAAAAATAATTATTTGGAGTTGGATAATCCCATATAATAACTAAATTTTATTATAAAATAAGACAACATACCTCTATTTTATCTTAGAGGTAGAGTACTTTTCTCTTGCACCAGACCCTGCAACTTTTGAAGATGGTCAAGAACATGAAACAAAAGCTATGGAAAACTTTAAATAAGGTTTGATGAGTTGTATTGCATATGAAAAAACATGAATTTTTTTAGGAGGGTCTGAAACTAAACAAGATACTCTATGCATCTAAAGTTACAGTCATGATACATTTAGCTTGATAAGGCCTATAGACCAAGTGGGAAGTCATTTCAATTTATAGTCTTTGAAAAGCATTCCAATTATTTTGAGCATGTTAATATAGGTATAAATAATATTTATAATCTATCTCAAATGTATGGAGGGTTATCAAAGGAGTCTTAGGACAAAAATTGCAAACATACCCATTGGAGAAGGTTTAGGCCTAGTTTCTAAAGCGAGTCATTTTTCATTTCTAGCTCTTGATGAGATATTATGATGATTTAATAATGTATTTTGGATGTGTATAGATGTTTTTGATTTTTTTTTTTGGGGAGGTTTCTAAGAAGCCATTTTTGGCTTTAAAAACACTCAGACCCTCACAAAATGCATGAAAAAGGACACGAATGGCAACTTAAGATGCTTGTATCTCTCATGAAACATTGCATGGAAAATTGAGGTGATTAGATATGTTAGATATGGTTCCTAGGATTCCATTAGAAATATTTGGAAAGGGGTTGGATCTCAAACTTTTATGAACAAATGTTAAGACTTGAAACCACTCCAAAACCCTCAAAAACCCTCATTAAGGACCCGATTGGGGAAAGAAGGCAATTGAAGCATATAGATGGGGTGGAAATGCCATAAAACCAACTTGGAGCTGTATATGACTCTCTAAGGTCATATTACATGAAATTGATATGTACTACACCTATACCAAGAAAGTACAATAGAGCTTGTTTTGATAAATTTATGTATTTTATAGGTTTGAAAGAGTTTCAAAATATGAAACCACCTTTGGGAGAGATATTAGGAATTTTTATAAGTCTTAATGCCCATATATTGAGTCATATAATATCCCAAGTGTGCATACCATCTTCTTCATCTTAGCCAGTCAAGTGGGTAGATAATGAACACTTAGTGAAAATGGTGAAAACTCAAATCGGGAAGCTTTTTGAGGTTGGTTTCATGAACTTGATGCCATGGAAACTCTTGAAAAGTGTCATTCCTCATTTTTCATGGATAAAATTATAGAATTGGAAATGTTTTGGGTGCCAAATGTGAGAGGTGCATGAGAGGGAGTTATTTGTGACTACCATGAATGATTGCTCATGGTCAGAGGAATAAGAATGATTAGGGGCCATTCTAATGCATGTAGGGGATTGTCAGTAACCTCTCCCATTTATATTAATCATTATACCTGACCCTATATAGTGATGAGGTAATTGTGTGAAGGCAAATCATGGAGGCAGTTTCTTATGCAAGCATAAGAGCATATATGCCACATATGGAGGAGTTAGACAGGTTAAGGGACATTTGTCTTTGATTTCATTTTAGGACCTATCTCATGCTAGATTCTAATACTATTATAAATCCTTCTCATTATTTTAAAATTGTCTTAATGACTCTTAAGCTTCTCTTTCTCTGTCTCCTCTCATAATTGCTATAAATATTGGCCTTTTTGGCTGTTGTAGGGATCTATCCACCTAGGTATGGTGAAGCCTTGAAAATTTTTTGCCTTGAATTAATGAATAATATTGTTTTACCTCAGTCAAGATTTCACTAAGTGTATGTTTTGGTTGTTGGTCTTGTGCAAGTGTATTTTGCTTACCTTCACATGTTACTCTTCATAATGCCTTGTGTGAATTGAAAGTTCTCCTTTACAGGTTAGAAAGAAGTGTCTAATGTGGATTGTAGGTATAGTGAGTAACTCATTCATTAGTGTTTCTAGAAGACCTATTGTCTAAGTCCTCCTAGCCGAATCTCTCTTCAAGACCCCATGCTTGAAACATTGATGTAGAAGGGAAGTGTTGAATTGGATGAAGTGTATGTGTGGGATTCTCCTTAGTTACAAGTGCATTATAAGTGGTGTGAGTAGACCATCTATTTAGTGTATCAAATCCCCTAGATTATATTTGTTTTCAGTTATCCTTCTCCCTTTTCACCCCCTAAAAGTGAGTAGTAGGTTTGATTTATAGTGGTACATCAAGGGAACTAGCCCTAATATAGAGATCCACCTCAAATTTGGGGTCACCCACAACCTTGAGGTGGTTACATTATGCCATTTGAATGAGGAGAGACTTATCATCTCCTCAAGGGGTACAAGTTCAAGTGACAACAAGTACTATATTTTTTTTGGTGCCATTTAGTTTTATTACTAGCATAGGCAACTGGGTTGCTTCTTGACTCAACACTCCTCCAATTACAAATACTAAAGAATCACACTCAATGGTAAATATCTACTCAAATTTTAGTAAGGTGAAAATCAGAGATTCCATCACCTTATTTTTAAGTTGTATAAAACTTCTTTCAGGTGCTTAAATCTAGGAAAAGGACTTCCCCTTGCTGCAATCATTTAATAGAGCACTTATATCAACTAAATTTATAATAAATATCTTATAAAAGTTTACTTTAATTCATGAAATCTCTTCACCTATATCATGATTTTAGAGATAGTCCTTTCAAGTACAACCTTGAACTTTTATGGGCCCATGCTCACTCTATCTATAGAAATCACACTTCTTAAGAAAACTAACTTGTCTCTACAAAATGCACTCCTTTTAAGGTTTAAAAATAACTTTTTCACTCTAAGTGTATCAAACACTATTGTTAAATGCATGAGATGTTCTTCTAGGTTTCTAATAAAAATCAAAATGTCATCAAAATAAATTATATCAAATCACCCAATATAATGTCTAAATACCTAGTTCATAGATTGCATAAAAGTGGCAAGGGCATTATGTATTATAAATGGAATCACTAACCATTCATATAACTTGTCCTTGGTATTGAATGTTTTCTCTTCCATTCATCACCTTCTATATTATGGATCTGATGGTAATCACTCCTCAAATCAATCTTGGATAAAATTTTAGCACATGTCAAGAAATATAATATATCATCCATTCTAGGTAATGGATATTGATACTTTACCTATGATCTTATTGATGGATCTAGAATCCACACATGATAGTGTGGCACAAGGACTCATGATCTTCCTTATGAACCCTTTATCTAAAAAAAATGATATTTACACTCTCTTCTCCCATTTATCTTGTGGAACTAACATTTATCTAGCTACATTTGAAATTTTTGATCCTTACACCAAATCAATGTGGTGTTTAATGCCTCATGAGGGAGGCAAGCCTACTGGTAATTATATTGGAATTAAACAATAATAATTTGAAAATAATTTTTTTACCTCTTATGGGAGTTTCACTTCATGTCCCATTTCTTCTTTAGGGCATAATAAATAACAAACTTATCCCTTAGATTTTTTACAATTTTTTTACAAGCCATTGCTAATAGAGATATTTTAGATGCTCCTTTATCTTTCCATGGTTTTAAAATATGCTTCTTCCCTTCATGTTGTACCTCATAAGTTTTTTATTTAATGTGATGGATTACTTTGTGGTCATATTTCTAGGGCCTTCCCAAAAACAAATGACAAGCATCTATTGGCATCACATCACATAACACTTTATCTTCATAATGACAAATTTTGAAGGCAACAAGATAAGATTGATAGGAAGTTATTCCATAAGTACAAAGGATAAAGAGAAAGAGAAATGTAAGAACCCAAATACTAATTATGGTGACAGAGGAGATTTTGGAGGTTAGGGTAGATATAGAAACCAAAAAACATTTGGATATTAGAGACCCTAAAATTGTTACAATTATGGTGGGCCTCATAATGTCATTGACTATCATGAAAAACCCCAGAGTTTCCAATGGAGCCATGATGGCTCAAGAGGAACCATAAGTATAATAAATTCAAGAAAAAAATGTAGAAAATTTTATGCTAAAAATAACCTTATATTCAATAAACAAGGAGATCCTAGAAGCTGATTGGAGAAGAAAGAGTGTATTTCAAACCAACTGAAAGTGTATAAAAAAAGTGTGTAAGGTGATTTTAAATGGAGGATCTACTAACAATCTGGCAATTATGGAAATGGTGAAAAATTTATAGCTTACTTGTGTCCCAAAATCAAATCCTTATAATATTTATTAGTTGAAAAAATATCATAGTTTTCTTGTGGCTATTTAAATTATTACCACCCCTTTTATTCACCACCTTGCTCCTCCTATTTAGTTTTTCTTATGCCTTCAAGGCATACTAATATGCATCATCCACAGGGTTCACCTTGAGTAGAGCTATCTAATCTTGAATTTGGAACATAAGTACACTGACATATCATTTTTTTTTCATGTTCATCATGCTCTTACTAATCAATTTTGATTTGTAGCCTCATGAATTACTCATATAACCTTATATTAACAACTTTTTCTACATTCTCATTAATGTGTCAATGGTAAATAAGAATGAAAAGAAAAGTAGAAAAGAGGTATTCTAGAACCCACCTAAACTTGGTTGGTAAAAATTGAACTTTGATGGGGCTTGCAGAGGAAATTTAGGGGCTTCTAGTGCATGGTGTGTGATAAAGGATTGTAGTGGTTCTCTAATTAGAGCCTTATCCCTAAAGTTTCTAGATGGGACTAATAATGAACATGAGACCCAAGCTTTGGCAGCTGGAGTGGAGATGGCCCTATAATGTAGTATAGCCTTACTAGAGATTGAAGGTGATTCTCAGGTTGTGATTCAAGATATGAATAATTAGAGGGCAAAATCTTGGAAAATAACTAATATTTTAGATATTATCTGGCCTAAATTGGAAAATTTCAAAGACTAGTCCTACTCCCATTGATTTCAGGAAAGCAATAAAGTTGATTAATTTATTGCTAATGTAGTGATTTATCAACTCATGGATGTAAGAATGGATAATATCAGAACTAGTTGGGAAGACTGTAAAGACATCGATCAAATTAATCTATGAGCATTATAGGAGCTGATTGGTGTTTTTATTTTTATTTTTTAATAAAAATAAAATATATCATGTTTTTTCTTTTGAAAAGGTGATATCCATGTTTATTTGTTGATGTGTCTACAAGATTGTTTCTATTTGAGCTTTGACAATGCAGGTTACCTGATATCTAAGTGAAAGGGCTTACCTTGATTTATCATTATGGCCACTGTAAGATTTTATGTGTGCACATTTATTACTTAGGATTGTATTGTGAGTGCAATGATCATGTGATGGCTTTCATTAGGGGCGTGGCAATTGGATTTGGAGCTATTTTTGCATGTTAAAATGGAGAGATTAATCAATTCTATATGGAATCTTCAGGGTGGCCAATGATTTTTAACAGAGCCAAGAATAGAGAAATGGGGTTTACAGGCTTGGTATCTTAGACATGCCTTTTCACTATTTTTTGGATTCCTATGATGGAGGTGGTGGAAGCATTGATCAGGTTTTAGGGATGAAATTTGGATGCAAGAAAATGGGTAAGAGTTAATTATGACTTGGCTTCTCTATTCATAAGAAATCTCTATTTGGTAATGTCAAACATAGAGTAGGTCTAGAGGTTGGTGGAATTTTTTGTATGGCCAGAATATAGGAAGGGTCTCCTATTAGAGATTGAAACCCTCCATCTCGATCTATCTCCCACTCTCCTATTTTATGGTAAGCATAATTTGGGTTTCATTCCCTTATATTTTTTTCATGTTCTGGAATCAAGGTTTTTGGTGTTAGTTAATTTTGCTTAAGAAGTGGATGAGGTTTGCTCAGGTAAGCATAAAATGGTAGGGAATGGGGGCATATGTATGCCTGAAGTCTAATATTTATTGCATCCTATTTCAAGTTTGGAAGAATGGTGATTGATAAGAAGGTAGACCGAATGAGTCAAGGAAATCAAATGGTTGGCAAAGGGAGTTTCAAGGGGGGTATTCAAGGATTCCCCTATTAGAAAGGTACGTTTTATTTGCTAAAGGACTCGGGGAGCTCACAAAGATGTCTTGTCTTCTCTAATCTACAAGAGGTTATTGGAGTAGATCCTGGGAATGTGGTAGCATTAGATGGATAAGTTTTAAAAGTAAAGACACATGAAGTTCATGTATCTAATTTTAAAAATATTGTTAAACCATGCACATCGAGTGAATTCCTACCAAGTAATGAGAGACTGGTAGAATTAGTAATTTTGGAATGAATGTTTTATGTTGTCTTTTTGGAAAATTTTGGGACAGTCTGTTGCATTAATTTGTTTTAATAGCGATTGTGGATAGTATGAAGGGTTGAATAGTAACTGTTGGATAGTGACTTTTGGAAAGCTTGATATATGAATCTGTTTGATTTTTTTAGTTTGGTCATTATGCCTTAACATAGTTAAATGTTAATCTAGACCAGTCTTTTTATTCTTTTGAATATCATATGTTATAAGGGCTAGGTACCCGTAAGTTCTCTCACATCAATAAAAAAAAACTTTTTCTACATTAGATTTTGAAACTCTTTGAATAGCTATTGATGATAGTCAAAGGGCATAAATTTAGCTTATAAATATTTTATAATCTTTAGCCACATTATGATTTAAACCTTCCCTTGCCTTATTATAACATTTTTCAAGTCATCCCACCATAGAGTAGATGAGAATTAACTTTTTATGCTTCAAATTTGACCCTTCATGGATCATTCTCCTCACTTTCATCCATCTCAAAGAACCTCTCTAACTCTTGAATCCAATTTATGAACACTTATGATTTTAATTCACCTTAAAATTTAAAGAGATCAAATTTAACCTTGGATCTTTGTTTATATACAACTTCAAAGAGCCTTTCCATAAGATATATGGCTCCAACTTGGGCCCTTTGAAATTTAGGTTCTTCTTCTAAGTCCTCATGTATCAACTTAGTCTCAATGGCCTCTAACCTTATGAATAGTTCATCTTTAACATTTCTTCTTTGTCTTGTATTTATTCTACTTCTACCTACTTAGTTTAATTGCATTCCTCTTTGGGCCATGGTTCTTTGATACCAATTAATATAAATCACTACCTATAACACAAATTCAATACCTACATATACTAATTTCAACAGCTCTATATGATTTTTTTGAAAACAATAATAAACCAACCCTATTTGATATACTAATGCATGTGAAAAGATAACAACATCAAAAAAATTGTTAGAAGAAATCTAATTAATAGATTGGATTATTATTTTCCAATAGAATAAAAAGGTAGAGAGAGAAATATGAACAAATGTGCAGAAGAAAATAGTTTTTTCATTCCTCTCTACTTCCTTAAGATATGTATGTGTACCCATCAAAACATCTCCTACTCTAATAATTCTATAATAGTTAATTTCTCTTCAAACTAACAATTTATTTACTAAAAATAATGTAATCTTACTCAACTACATTTTCTTAACCTATAAAAATAAAGTGGTTGGCAAATTTATCATTTTTAGGAGATCAAGCTCCAAAAGACACTCAACTTCGTAATCGCTGATGTACATTAATTTCCAATTATTCATTTTAAAGTTTGAATTGTGATTGAACATATATAATATGATATATAAATAAAAATAAAAACTAAAATAATTATATATATATATATATATATATATATATATATATATATATATATATATATATATATATATATATAACTTTAATCTTGTGTTTCGATGTGTTTTTACATTTACAACTTGATAAATTTGAATTTATTCACCAAATAATACTTTTTATCTAAATTAATCTAAATATGAAACATATATCATATTTTTAAATTTCATAAAATTCTATCTTCTTGAAAGCTCTGTTCTAATAATTTATATTGATAGACTATAGATATATTATGTTCGTGAAATCCTTTACTTTCTCATTACATAGTATTGGACCGCCTTTCCAACATGAATCATGTGCCCAAGTTATAATCTATTTTCTTTAAGTATGCAATTGGAAACAAAATTTGGATGATCAAGGGCAATGATCAGTTTTTTTGTTTTTTTTTAATGCATCTTCTATTACATTACAAATTTTCTTCCTATGTCACTGCTGCACCATTTAGTGATGCTTATTAATAGTTAATTTTAGTTACATAAATATATTAAAAAGGTGGTTATTATTACTTTTAACTACATAAATATATTAAAAAGGATAAGGGATACTAAATTAAAGTAATTAAAAGCTTTGCCAAGAAGAAGAATCTTAATAATTTTGAACTTGAAAAAATAATGCATTAAAAAAATTATTTATTAATATTTAAATGAATTATTTATGGCAATATCATAAGTAAACATGTTATTCTCAAATAATTTAAATTTTTATATAAATATTAAAAAATATTATTTTAATTGACTGATCTCAACCAACAATTATAAATTGGAGAGTTCATACCCTCAATCAGTCATATAAATTTTATATCAAAAAGTATTAAATATTAAAAAAATGATTAATTATTTAACTAAACTCAACCAATTTATAAATGCTAATTAAACTTACTCATGCTCTTATAAAAATATAAAATATATCAAAATTAGAAGAAAATAGGGACAAAATTTGTGAATTGCACCGTCAATAAATGACATGATCCTTTTAGTAGTTTTGGAATATGAGGACAATGGACATGAAACTTGGATCATGTCAATGCTTTAATAGTTTTAAACCAAAACCTACGTTAGCATTTATGGTCTAGAAATGTTTTTCTTGTCAAATTCATTGATATATTTAGAAGTCTCGAGGAAGAGTTACAAACCAGCCCATAAGTTTCTAACTATGGATATCACTATTTTATAACCATGTTATATAAAGGAGGGTTACTAACTGTAAGAGTTCAGATTGCATATCAAACCAACCATATAATCTATCAATACATATGAAAATAAAAAAAAATCAATAAATTTGTTAGAAGAAATCTAACTAATAAATTAGATTATTCTTTTGAAATAAAAAAGAGAGGTAGAGAGGCAAATCTGAACATATGTGCAAAATATAATAGTTTTTCATTCCTCTCTACTTCTCTAATACACTTGTACCCTCCAAAACAATAAATCCTACTCTATAAATTATATGGAATTGAACTACCCTTAAAACTAGCAGTTTATTTTTAAAAATAATTTAATTCTATTCAACTACATTCTCTTAATCCAAAAAATTAGGGTTGTTAACAAATTTACTATTTTTAGGAGAACACATTCCTAATGATTCTCATTTTTTTTTGTTAACAGGGGTACATCATCCTCCCCTTATTTCCAAGTTATAAAGCTCCTAGTTCAACTAAATTTAGTTTTACTAATTTTATGTCTTTTGTGATCCAAGTTTTATCGAAATGTAGTAATCCTTTCCATTTGACTAAAAACATTTTATAATTCTTGGATCTTGTAGCATTAACCTTGGTGTCAACTATCTTTTCAATTTTCTCTCTATTTTTCTTTGGTAAATGTATGGTCCATTCTCCAAGCATGTTCTCATCTTGAACTTCTTCCAGGCTTACATGATATGGATAAAGATCTACACCATTGAATGTAGGACTAATATTAAATTATTCAAGAAAATCTATCAAATATGCATTTTCATTCATCCTTTTGAGAATATTACAAGGACCGATTTCCTTGGGTTTCAATTAATTAAATCATGATTAACTCACCCTGTTGGTCCACCTTTCCTCTCTGATGCAAGTCAACATCACTTTTAGAATACTCATTTTTTATTTGCAACCATTGTCAAACTTATTCTTGCACATCACATTATATGCTTCAAAAAATCCTCTCTGTCTTAGCCAATCTATTTCCCCTTAGGAAGATCAATTAAATCCACTACTATTTTTAAATTGTTTCTTAAAAAATTATGAAAAGGAGATTTACCTGTAGACATGTTAATGCTGAAATTGAAAGAAAGCTATGCTTATGATAAGACTAAATTCCATTATTTTGGGTTATCTATAACTAAACACCTCATAAATTTCCCAATCTTCTATTTACAACCTTCATTTGCCCAATTATTTGACAGTGATAGACTAACCTAATATTTAATTTATTGTCAAGATTTTCCCACAAAGTTCTCTAAAAGTGATTAATAAATTTAATATCATGGTCACTTGTGATAGTCTTGGGCATCCCATGTAAGCATAAAATATCTCTAGAAAAATAGATCAATAATATTACTAGCATCAAAAGTCTTTTTATAATCAAGTAGACCATTTTAGAGAATCATTCCATAAAAAATGGAATCATTATCTCTTTGAGTGCAAGGCAACCCAAAGACAAAATCTATGGACATGTCAATCTAGCGTCCTTTAAGAATTAGTAAGGGTTTATACAACCCAAAATTCTATTGTGCACCTTTAACAACTTGGTAAAATTTGCATGTAGAAGTAAACCTATTGATGTCCTTCCTCAACTAATTCCAAAAAAACTTCTCATTTACCAAGCTATAAGTTTTGCACCTTCGAAAATGACCTCCCAAGCCATTTTAGTTCATTTCCCTAATCTAATTTTCCCTCCTAGGCCCAATGAGAATAAAATGTTGGAGCTCCTTAAACAATCATATGTTGGATTTTTTAGAGCACTAAAAAAAGTTTTTGAAATAGGGATCATCTACATATTCAATCTTAACTTCTTCAAACCCAATAACCTCATTGTTCATTGTGACAAGTAGGTGACTTATCCTACTTAAAGCATAAACACAATGTTCATCTTTCCATTCATATGTTGCTTTACAAATGTATAACTTTTCAAAAATGAGACCCATTTAACATGCTTATGAGATAACTTGGCTTGAGTATTTATATATTTTAATGCTTTATTTTATGTCATCAAAATGAATTCTCTATGCACTAAGTAATGCCTCTATTGTTTCAAAGTTTGGATAATAAAATACAATTTTTTTTTATCATAAGTACCATATTATTTTTGGTGTCATTTAGTTTTATTACTAAAATAGGCAACTAGGTTGCTTCTTGACTCAACACTCCTCCAATTGAAACTACTGAAGCATCACACGAAGTGGTAAAGATCTACTCAAATTGTAGTAAGGCAAGAATCATAAATTTCATCACCTTCTTTTTAAGTTGTAAAAAATTTCTCTTAGCTGCTTAAATCTAGGAAAATGACTTCCCCTTGGTGCAATCAATTAATGGAGCACTTATATTGGTTAAATTTGTAATAAATATATTATAAAAGTTTACTTTAATTTATGAAAGCTATTCACCTCTATCATGTTTTGAGTGATAGGAAATTCAAGTACAATCTTGAACTTTTATGGGCCCATGCTCACTCTATCTACTGAAATCACACTTCCTAAGAAAACTAACTTGTCTCTACAAAATATACTCCTCTTAAGGTTTACAAATAACTTTTCCACTCTAAGTGTATCAAACATGATTGTTAAATGTATTAGATGCTCTTCCAGGTTTCTCCTAAAAATCAAAATGTCATCAAAATAAATTATATCAAAATCCCCAATATAAGGTCTAAATACCTAGTTCATAGATTGCATAAAAGTGGCAAGGGCATTAGGTATTATAAATGGAACTTGTCCTTGGTATAGAATGTTTTCTTCCATTCATCACTTTATAGATTTTGGATCTGATGGTAATCAATTCTCAAATCAATCTTTGAGAAAATTTTAGCACATGTCAAGCAATATAATATATCATCTATTTTTGGTAATGGATATTAGCACTTTACCTGTGATCTTATTGATGGATCTAGATTCCACACATACTAGTATGGCACAAGGACTCATGATCTCCCTTATGAAACCTTTATCTAAAAATAATGAGATTTACATTCTCTTCTCCTCATTTTCTTATGGAGCTAACATTTAGCCAACTACATTTGAAAGTTTTGATCCTTGAACCAAATCAATGTGGTGTTTCAAGCCTCATGAGGGAGGCAAGCCTACTAGTAATTATATTGAAGTTGCATCATAATAATTTGACAATAATTTTTTTACCTCTTATGGGAGTTTTTCTTTATGTCCCATTTTTTCTTTAGGGCAAAATAAATAAGAAACTTATCCTTTAGATTTTTTACATATTTTTAATAACCCATTGCTAATAGAGATATTTTAGATGCCCCGTCATCTTTCCATGGTTTTAAAAGATGCTTCTTCCCTTCATGTTATACCTCATAATTTTTTTATTTTATGTGATGGATTACTCTTTGGTCATATTGTTGGGGCCTTCCCAAAAATAAATGACAAGTATCCATTGACATCACATCAAATAACACTTTATCTTCATAAGGACCAATTTTGAAGGCAACAAGATAAGATTGATCCACAAGAAAACTATGATATTTTTTCAATTAATAAATATTATAAGGATTTGATTTTGGGACACAAGTAAATTGTAAATTTTGCACCATTTTCATGCTTACCAGATTATTAGTAGATCCTCCATCTATAATCACCTTGCACACTTTTTATATAAACTTGCATTGAGTTCGAAATACACTCTTTCTTATCCAATCAACTTCTAGGATCTCTTTGTTGATTGAATATAAGGTTATTATTAGCATAAAATTCTCTACTGTTTTTGCTTCAATTTCTTCTACTTATGGTTCTTCTTCAGCCATCATGGCTCTATTGAAGACTCTGGGGTTTTTTAGGATAGTCAACAACTTTATGAGGCCTACCACAATTATAACACTTTAAGGGTATCCGGTATCCAAATGTTTTTTGGTTTCTATCTCTACCCTAACCTCCAAAATCTCCTCTATCACCATAATTAGTGTTTGGGTCCTTACTTTTCTCTTTCTCTTTTTCCTTTATACTTTTGGAATAACTTCTTATTCTTCTATTTAAATTATTACCACCCCTCTTATTTACCACCTTGCTCCTCCTATTCAATTTTGATTATGCCTTCAAAGCATACTAATATGCATCATCCACGGTGTTCACCTTGAGTAGAGCTATCTCATTTTAAATTTTGAACTTAATTTCATTGACATATCCTTTTGTTTCATGTTCATCATACTCTTACTAATCAGTTTTGATTTTTATCCTCATGAATTGCTTATTATAACCTTCTACTAATAGTTTTTTCTACATTAGATTTTGAAACTCTTTGAATAGCTTTTGATGATAGTCAAAGGGCATAAATTTTGCTTATAAAATTTTTATCATCTTTGGCCACATTTTGATTTTATCCTTCCCTTGGCTTCTCCTAACATTTTTCAAGTTATCCCACCATAGAGTAGATGAGACTTAACTTTTTATGCTTCAAATTTGACCCTTCATGGATTATTCTCTTCACTTTCCTCCATCTCAAAGAACCTCTCTGACTCTTAAATCTAGAATTTATAAACGCTTATGGTTTTAATTCACCTAAAATATTAAAGACATCGAATTTAAACTTGGTTCCTTGTTTTTACACAACTTCAATGAGCCTTTCCATAAAAGATATGGCTCCAACTTGGGCCCTTTAAAATTCAGGTTCTTCTTCTAAGTCCCCATATATCAACTTAGCCTCAATAGTCTCTAACCTTATGAGTAGTTCATCTTCAACATTTCTCCTTTGTCTTTCATTTGTTCTACTTTTGTCTACTTAGTTTAATTACTTTCCCCTTTGGGCCATGTTGCTCTAATACCGACTAATATAGATCACTACCTGTAACACAAGTTCAATACCTACATATACTACTTTTAGCAGCTCTATATGATTTTTTTAAAAAACAACAATAAACCAATCTTATTCGATATATTGATGTAGGTGAAAAGACAATAATGTCAATAAAATTATTAGAAAAAATGTAACTAATAGATTGAATTATTCTTTTCCAATAAAAATAAAGAAGTAGAAAGACAAATATGAACAATTGTGCAGAAGAAAATATTTTTTTCATTCCTCTCTACTTCTCTAATATATGTATGTGTACCCATCAAAACATCTCCTACTCTAATTTTATGGAAGTTAATTGATCCTAAAACTAACAATTTGTTTACCAAGAAAAACTAATCTTACTCTATATATATCAGCCAAAAAAAAAAAAAAAAAGAAAAAAGAAAAGAAAAGGGTTAACAAATTTACAATTCTTAGGAGATCAAGCTCCAAAAGACACTCAACTTTGTATTAACAAGTGTACACTAATTTTCAATCTTCCATTGTGAGAAGTTTGAATTGTGATTGAACATACATATTATAATATATAAATAAAAATAAAAACCGAAATGATTTATTCAATATTATAATTATTTCATTGATGCATATGCATTTTTTTGGAATATAATTTTTTTATAATATAAATTTGTACCAAACATCTTAATCTTGTGTTTTAGTGTGGTTTTACATTTACAACTTAATCAATTCGAGTTTATTCATTAAATACTACTCTTTATCTAAACTAATTTGCATGTGAAACATATATCATATTTTTAAATTTTATAAAGTTGTCTCTTCTTGAAAGCTTGGTTCTAATAATTTATATTGATAGGCTATACATATAATATCACAAGCGAAAACATCATTTCAAACAATTAGAATCTGGTATAAAAAATATTAAAAAATAGTCATTAGATTTAATTGATCTTACCCAACATTTACAAATTGGTAGAGTCCACACTCTCAACCAATCACATAAATCTATACCAAATAGTACTGAATTTTTTAAAAAATAATTAATCATCCATATAAAATCAACTAATTTATAAATACTCGTTAAACTTGTCCATTAAAATCTTAGGAAAATATAAAATATAACAAAAATGAGAAGAAAACAGGGACAAAATTTGTGAATTGCACTGTCAATAAATTACGTAATCCTTTTAAAAGCTTGGGGATATTAGGACAATGGACAGGAAACTTGGATCATGTCAATGCTTTAATAGTTTTAAATCAAAACCTACACTAGCATTTATGGTCTGGAAGTGTTTTTCTCGTTGTCGAATTCATCGATATATTCAGAAGTGTCGAGGAAAAGTTTGGCTTGACTGACATGCATGTCTACTACAAGCCAGCCCATAAGTTTCTAACGATGGACTTCACTGTTTTATAACCCTGTTATCTAAAGGAGGGTTACTAACTGTAAGAGTTCAGAAGCACAATGGCAAACGGCCTTTTGTTATTGCTCCTTTTGATAGCAATAATAACTGTCAAAGCAGTTGCAGCACAGACTGTGTATATGGTTCATCTTGAAGAACCAGATGAGGGCTTTCTTAGTTTGAATGAACGCACAAACCGGTATTCATCATTTCTACGAGATAAGTCTAATCTCATATATCCTTATCAGAATGCAATCACTGGTTTTGCAGCCAGCCTAACAGAGGAGGAAGTGCGAGAAATGAGAAGTGCTGATGGATTTCTGCAAGCCTATCCGGATGCAATTGTGCAGTTGCAGACAACTTTTCTCCTCAATTTCTAGGGCTGGATCCTGTAAAAAATGGTGGGCTGTGGCAGAAATCTGGGCTTGGCGAGGGGATAATCATTGGCCTTCTGGACGGTAAGATATGGCCTGAGAGCCCTTCCTTTCATGACAATGGAATTCCATCTCCATCTGCACGGTGGAAGGGATTTTGCCAGAATGGAACGACATTCAGTCCTTCCAAGTGCAATAACAAGATCATTGGCGCAAGATATTACAATAAAGGAAACAATGCTAGTTCAACGGAGTATGGTAACTCTGCCAGAGATTCAGATGGCCATGGCACTCATACTTCCTCAACAGCAACTGGAATAGTGTGACAGATATTTGTTTTCTGGGAATCGCCAACAGAACAGCCCGAGGTATTGTCTAATTTCTAAGGTTATAAAATTGTAAGGGAAGTATTTTACCATTAATAAGAGGTTTTTTTTTGGGGAAAGAAACTGTGTTTATTTTTGGAAAATGACATATTTTGGATTCATTATTGTAATAAGTTTATTTCTAATGGAGGATCATAGTAGTGGATCCAAAACGCTTCAATTTTCAAAAATAGATATAATTTTTTCTAAAAAAAAATCTATTATTATTTTATGGAGTATAGAAACATAAAATCTTTGATATTTTACCATTGAAAATAAGTGATTATGAATGTTTTTTTTTAATATATACATTTTATTTGCTCTCTTAATTGTTATACATTATTGATTGGATTTTTTTTTTTTTTGGGTTTTGTTTTGACTTGTTTTGATTGATGTATTTTATACTTATTTATATTAATATAAATATACTTTTCAATCAAAAAAATTGTGAAATTGATAGAATTATACCTATTTAAAATATAAATTAAGTCTGTACTTCTATTTTATATAAACACATATGAGAAACAATTAAAAATATTAAATATAAATTTAATTATTAATTAATTATAAATTAAGTGGTAAATATTATACATATTAAATACTTTTCAAATATTTATTTTTAAATTGAAAAATTATTCAAATTATATTAAAAAATTAATAATATAAAAATAAACATATACATTTAAGCTATTTTATTTTTTAAATACTTACAACTTACATTCAACACTTTTAACTAATCTCTTAAGGTGTATTGTGTTAGCCTGAATTGTATATATGGGGTTAATTAAGTGTTAGTTTTTAAATTTTAATTATTTTATTTAAAAATTTATATTTTATTATGATATTTTTCTTATTTTTTTGGGTAATATTTCTATTCTTTTTTTTTACTGTCAATATTATTAATAAAAATGTATGTTTCAATAATTAAAAAATTAAGTAATATTAAATCCATATTAAATTATTGAAGAAAATTTATTCAACAAAATTATTTAAAAATTTTATTTTTTAATTTAATTATCATTATCATTTTAACATAATTATTATATATTAAATAAAACTTATCAAAATTTATTTATAATAATTTAAAACATATCTAATACAATTACATATTTATTTAACTTATAATTTAATAAACTATAAAAATTAAATCAGAATTTTTTTTGAGATAAACTATTTAAATTTTATTGCTTCTTAAAATTAAACTTAAATTTTTTCAATTATTTATACATAAATATTGTAACCTTAAATTCATCTCATTCCCAACTTCTCATTACTTGCAAAATAAGTGAGAGGGTCTTCTTTATTTATATTTCCCCCCTCAATTTCAACTCTAGTGATAAATGTTTAAATTAAGTTAAAAAATAATAACTATTATGAACGAAAAATTTATAGGATAATATTGTTCAGTAAGAATAATTATTGAATTGGGACTGATCATTGAATTGACATCAATGCAATATATCATTTCCTTATTCGATTGTACTAAATTTTTTATGATATTTAGTAATTTAAATTTGATATTAATTCATTCAAATGATGATTATTTTTTAATAATATATTCTTTAATATTAAGTTTTAATTTTTTTATAAATAAATTTAATTAGATATTAATTTTTTTAGACTTTTAATTGCGAATAATCATTGTTTAAATTATAATTTTATTTATGTATATTTTATAATATTTACAAAGTAAATAATATAATTATAAAAAATATTGATTAATAAATTGAAGATTTGATATTTTCACAATTCAAATCAAATTCAATATTATTTTTTAGATTTATTATGTAAGTTTTTCTTGTCTACATTTTAGATCATCTTTTTGATCCTTCATCAATAAATAATACATTAAATGTGAGAACAACATAATACATTCTTAAGTAATCCAAAAAATCAAGAAAATAACATTTGAAAACACATGAAAATTTTTCAAAATTTTACAATGATAATAATTGTGAAATATAGATAATTTATTAGATATTACATTCATCAAAATCTTAACTAATAATAAAAGAGGTTAAAAATTAAATCTAAAGTAATGAATTACAATCACCACATCTCCCCCAACTAATAAATATTTATAATGATAGTTTTAAATTATTATTTTTTGTGATATTTTACTAATATTTTAAATTATTTTATAATGTGTACATTTATTGGTTCAATTGGTGAAGTTGCATGATTCACAAAAAATCCACCAAAAAAGAATGGATACCTCTAAATCCTTGACTCTTAACTAAAAATCACTATGTAATTCATCAAAAAAAAAAAAAATTATAATAATATTTATAAATAATCATTATTTTAATGAATCACATATATAAATTTATTTTAGATTTCTTAACTTTTAATTTTTTCCTATTAATACATTATATTAATATCTTATTAAATTCTATAAAAATAATAATCTAATTAAATTATTTAAATAATTTTTTAATTAATATACATTTTGTTTCAAGAATTAATGAAGGAATAAGTTTGAGACACTCAACCAAATTTCCAATTTCAATTTAACGTTGCATATTAATTGAAAATTTATTTATGACTACCTCTTTTAAGATATTGAAATATAAAAAAAAATTATATAAATTTTTTATATTCATAAAAATATATTTAAAAAAAGTAATTTATTATTATTTTTAATTATCTATATTTTTAATATATATAATTTGATTGAATTTGACAGAATAGATATTCCCCTATCTTTAACATTAAATGGAATAAATATTATATACATATAATCTATATAAAAATGAATAGTTTACTCAAAAACGAATTTTACCCTAAACCCAAAAGAAAAAAACAGCTACAGCCATCAATTTCCAGACCTAATCTCAACCTAATAAAGAACATACTGGCTCTTTAAGCTCTATCTATGAGGTCCTTCATTCTTACCAGTAAAATTAGGTTTATTGAAAACCTCAATATTCCCAAACTTGTTGTACGGCGTATGTCTGCACCACAAAACTTTTAGGACTTAAGAACTGCTGTAACCCTAACAGCTCTGAGTTGATATTTTTCACTGTGTTTTTTAATTTTCATTTTGCATGACAAACAGGCATCGCCCCTTCTGCTCACGTAGCCATGTACAAGGTGTGTTGGGAAACAGGGTGCGCCTACTCAGACATTCTGGCAGGGATGGACGATGCCATCGGAGACGGAGTGGACATACTGTCGCTGTCCCTCGCCGCAGGCTCCACGCCTTTCGACCAGGATTTCATTGCCATCGGCGCCTTTCTAGCAATGGAGAAGGGCATATTCGTGAGCTGCGCAGCAGGCAACTGGGGACCTTATCCTTCTTCACTCGGCAACGAAGGCCCCTGGATAACCAGTCGCGGCCAGCACCCTCGACAGAAACGTCGTTGTCAACGTAGATCTCGGCAACGGAAATCTGTTCTTCGGCGAATCCATCTTCCCGGCCAACACCACCGTCCAAATAACGGCGCCTTTCCTGTACAACACAGAAGATGCGCTCTGTACTTATCCGGATCCATCACTGGTCGAAGGAAAAATTCTTCTGTGAGACCAGGGGGCCGTCAGCAATGGCCCTCAACGAGAACAACGCCTTGTAAACGCAAGAGTGCTGGGAATAGTCGTAACCCAAGGCGAATTCCACACCCAAGAAATCAACGTGCAAGCAGACATTTTACCCTCTGCACACGTCGGTTTTAAGGAGGGAGAAATCATGAAGGCCTATCTCAATTCGACTGAAAATCCCACGGTGACACTTTCTTTTAAGGGCACCATGTTTGGCACAAGAAATGCCCCCTCAGTGGCTTCTTTTTCGTCCAGAGGGCCCAACAGAGCAAGCCCGGAGATCCTCAAACCGGACATTCTAGCTCCTGGTGTTAACATCCTGGCCGCTTGGCCCTCCAACCTGAGCCCCTCCGGCATCGAAACAGATGAAACGAGAGTCGATTATAATTTCGATTCAGGCACGTCCATGGCAACGCCGCATATAAGTGAATTGGCCGGTTTGTTAAAGGGTGTTCATCCTGACTGGAGCCCTGCTGCCATTAAATCTGCACTCATGACCACGGCGGATGTTACGGATCGTACAGGCCAGCCTATTTTGGACAGCTCTAATGGTAGTTTTGCAGATCTTTTTGCGACTGGTTCTGGGCATGTGAATCCTGAGAGGGCAGCAGATCCGGGGCTTGTTTATGATATTACTGTTGAAGACTATGTTGCTTATCTCTACAGCTTGAACTACAATGCTTCGCAGATTTTCATGGTTACTGGTAGGAAGGTCAGCTGTAACGGTACAAGTTTAGCAGGAAATCTGAATTACCCTTCTTTCTCTGTGGTGTTTAATAACACTACCACGTTTTCAGCTTCTTTCGAAAGGACCGTAACTAATGTCGGAGATGCCACAGCAAATTACAGTGCCCAAGTCGTGGAACCCAATCGAATGAAAGTGACCGTGAATCCAAACCAGCTGTCGTTCGCTGAAGTGAATGAGAAGAAGTGTTATGCGGCTACATTTGATGGGATGACGGCACCCGCTTCTGTTACTGTGTATGCACAGGGTTCTCTGAGTTGGGTGTCTGATGATGGGAAATACGAAGTAAGGAGCCCCATATCCGTCACATGGGCATAGATATTGGGTCTCATCTTTTAAGACATGGGGTGTAGAAATGCATGGAAACAGTAGAATTCATGGCCTTGGTATAGATAATGGAGGAGTGTAACCTATTCGAAAATTATTTTTAACTTTGGAAAGGAAAAGTAAAGTATTTTTTAAGGTCTAAAATGTGTGACATTTTTTATTTTTATGAGACAATCTTATATTTTCATTATGTAGAAAACACATATTTAAATCTAAAAATTTAGATTGGGGTTATCTAAAGTTAAAAAGATATATAGAAATGAAATGGTATAAGAGTAATAATTAAATCTATAACAAATCAATTAGATAATAAATTTAGATATAAATATACACTGAATTTATTATGTTGAGATAATTTAAATATAAAAAGTATAACTATACTAAATATATAAATGTTAAAGAAGTGATGTACTTAGCTTGTTCTGATATTAATATAGTTTTGGATTTAGAACAGAGAGGTAGGAGATTCTAGAAAATTTGTTAGATTCTGGCTTTAATGTTTCTGATACTTTGGACAATAATGTCAGCTTGGGATGATTGCATCGACGCTACTGTCTAGGTTTGATGCTAGTGTCTCGTATGAAATATCTACTGAAACATGGTGCAACCACCTATATACTTCTAGATTTTACTTGGTCTTTGCTCTCGTGCATTCAGATCTAGGTCATGGACTATTGCTTCTTGTAAAATGGTAAAACCCTAGCTTTCCATCTTCATAGTAACCTTGGAGAAAAATAGGTTAGTGGGCACACAACATCAAGCTACCACAAAGACCCCGCTATTAGTGGGCACTACCTACATAGTTAATACTTCAGAAAAGGGCCTCAGACATATGTAGTTCTTCCCTATAAAATGGCTTGTGTGTGAATCATATAATATATGCAAAGCAAGTACAACAGTGACCTAGCTTGTAACTTGGCAAATCAGGCTCTTGGACTGCTATTTATTACTTCAAATTTGTATATGTGCAATCACTATGATTGGTATGTAAATAAGAATCAATAGAGAATTTTTTTTTAAATTGAATTCTCTTTGAATGTTCTTTAATCTTTTTCTAGGTGTTTGTAAGTTTTTCCCAAGTGAGAAATGAATGAGGGTTGATCTTGTATTTATATCAATTCCTTTGGAGTGATAACTCACATTAAAGCACTTAGGCTGACTATTAAGATATGATTCATTTATAAATTGGATGACTTTAAAGCACTAGATACTTACCTCAGGGCAAGACAGTAATATCGATGTTACTATATGTCTCAGACATTAGTGTTTAGGGAGTAGAAAAGTAGGTACAGGCTTAGATCTTATAGAAGTGTAAGATAAATATATTTTAATTATTTTGGATAATATAGAAGACTCGGGTCATCAATATAAGACTAGTTAGACTAAGAGATATAGGCCAAAGAACAAAAAAGTAGAACAAATGTGAGACTTGTGGAAGCGAAAAAAGGTAAAGAACTAAGAGGAATAGCCAAGGTCTAAGTTTTCTAAGTGTACTTGACTAAGGTATTATACGATCATAAAATATCATCTGCATTTCCCCCCTTTAATCTAATAATAAAATTGCTAGTTTAAAATTTAAAAAAAAATGCATACCTGGATGTGTATGCACATTTTGTATTTTCATGTGCCCAACTTGAGTGCTTTGCTGGTGAATGGCCTACAACCAAAATCATGTTATAGTATAAAATCAGTGTATATAATCTAGGTTGAATGTATTTGAAGTAGAATGAAATTAAAAGAACAAGGTTTAAGTATACACATGTGTGTGTCAATGCAATAGCCTTACCTATTGGCAAGTTGTTTTGAAAAATATGTATCAGTGTAAGGGTTTGAAACTGAGATTAGGATAAATATAAAAAAATATTTAAATTACAAATATCCAAGGATATATAGAGAGATAAATTGGAAGGTACACGCTCCCAACTTTGGAACAAAAGTGAGTTTCTACTTGGAAATTGAGATTAGCTCAACCATACAACTCAATGATATTTATAACTTGGTGAGGCTAGATGATCAAGTCCAACTTAAAAACTTGGCGAGATTGAGTGATTTGATCACCTCAACTATATCAAAAAGTGAACCAATTATTATAGTATATTGGCTCAATAAAGTCTGTAAAAATCTATAGTGTATCAGTTCGAAAAAGTATGTGATATAGTAACAATCCATAAAAGAGTATTAAAATCTAAAATTGATTTAAATTTTATAATATTAAGTATATGTTGCATAGCATATGCACCTTAGATATGTCTCATGCTAAAACTATATATAAAAATGATACCAATTTATATATTTTTTTTTCACAACTGTAAATCTAAATCATATAATTGTGTGCTTTGGTCAATTTGGATTACTATGTATGTGTGGAGGACATGCTTCTAAAACATGCCCCCAATATATGTAAATAAATATGAAAACTGATAGAAGTACCAACATGGATAATATATTTTCAAAACATATCCCCAATGTAATTTGGAGATGTTTGATACTTAAGAGGTGTGAAGAACCATGCTTTCAAAGCATGCTCCCACCGAATTAAATAACTGATATAAGTATCATATATTGAATGAATGTGGAAAAAATGCTTTCAAAGTATGACCTAATTGAATCTAAGAACTATGAATGTGTGGAAGCCATGCCCATATGACATGCTCCCACTGAATTTAAAAAATGATTTAAGTACCATATATTAAATGAGTGTGGAGAATATGATTCCGAAGCATACCCCCACTAAATCTAGAAACTATGCCAAGTGTGGAGAACATGTCTCTATGACATGCCCCCACCAATATGCCCCCCTTTGAAGTGAGGTAAATATAGGAACTAGTAGTTACCTCCCTCAAAAGAATAAGACAATTGTATAATCTGTGAATGTTACCATATAGCATATAAAAGGGAACATGTAGAGGTAAATGTATCATTAAAACACATAAAACCAATGTGATCACATGTAGGCCTAAAATGCATGATAAAGATCATGGAAACATCTAGATAGTAATAGTATAAGATCAACAAGGAAAGAAGCATACACACAAGAGCACTCAAAAATAATTTAAAAAGTAATGTTCCAAGAAGACCACAAATAAGGGGCATGTTGAAATATTATACTATCAAAAGGACGTGACTTATTCAAATGTCCATAAAATCAAAAATGACATATTCAAATGTCTATACAACAAAAAATGACATATGTAAATGCCAATGAAAGAATACATAGGCATGGGAGATGTAAGCAAAGGAGCATATTCAAATGCTTAAACAAGGAATACAATAATAAGACAAGACACTCAAGGAAGTGCATAAAGTAAACCATAAGCAACCAATATAAACATGTCATAGTAGCCCATGGATCCAATGTGTTTTGAAAAAGATGTCAAGTGTATAGCATATCAAGTACCCTATGTAAGATATAATCATAGATAATAGGCATATGTAAGTACATATGTAATCTCAAACATGATAATGTAGAGCGATCATTGAATCATATAATTTATATGTATCAAGATCAAAGAAGTGGATGCTCCCAATGTCCATTTAATATGAGTAGAGGGAAAACTCAACATCCAAAATAAGAATTCATCATGTATCTCTGTATGCCTATATCACATTTAAGTAAAAGTGTGACACATATGTGTATGTAGGAGTAACTAAGTATACCTTCCATCAACATGGAACTAACACATAGATACCAAGGATCCACTAGAACATGTAAGTGTCGAAAGTGTTTTTGGATGTTTGAAATTTTTTTAGAGAGGAAAGATAATTCTATGATGTCATCCAATAGATGGTGATATATGTCTTTCCATGGTGATTCTTGTATAATACTTCATTTATCTTGTCAAGGAGCATATATAGGTGTAATATTTATCACTATGGTATCAATGGTGCTCTGTGTATGTAAAATAGAACTCTATGGTCATGTATCAATAGTAGGAGTAGCAAAAATAGCGGTTCTTAGAACCCATCACTGAATGCTTGTTTGTTTCTTTGGTATAACAATATTAAGTTCATTTTGGGGTGGTCTAGATATCTTAACATGATGCATAGTAGAAGATTGGTATTTTATGAAATCTATTATATGTCTTTGATGTAATAGTCTCTCAATTATTGGCCACCTAGTAAAGGGGATTGCCTATTGTTTATCCTTTTGTAGTGAATTAACCTTAGTAGGTTTGATAGATAGTTATCTTTAGTATAAGTTTTTTTTGTTTAAGGGGATGCTCATATAAAATTTTGAAAACTATAATTACGTGATTGACATAAATGTATTTAAGATACCATGCAATGCAGAAGGTAATACTCAAAGAGTGTGTATCTAAGGTCTTCTCAATAACATATCAAAGATTCATTTAGAAGGAAAACTAAAAAAATAGTAACCATAGACATGGGACCAACCTATAAAGGTAGATCAATCTCATCAAGAACCTTCTAGAAAGTCCCATCAAATGCTCTAACTGATCTAGTAGAGGGGTGTAAATTATAATGAGTATAACCCAAGTGCGTAAGTAATATCATAGTGCAAATATTTTTTTCTTGTACCATTATCAATCATAACATTATGTATGAGGTGTTTATCAAGGTAATATTCAAATGAATAGAGAATGAAGATCAGAGTCATCATCCTTAATTTCACTATCATCAAAGGAAATAAAAGGCTTTTGAACTATATGTGGTATACGTCACGTGTAGGTACCAATAATCTCATCTAGTGTGTGCCCATAATGTGAGGGAGGAGGATGTGCATTATATGTCGTTTAGAATTTAGCTTCTTCTTAGAATGGTTTTTTAAAGGATTGTTAAATATTTTATATTTATGGTGATTGCTAGGTTATAAACCTAATTCTTTTAAAAGACCCTCAAATATAATATTTTGGTCACTGATAAGATCTTGGATATTATGCTTTAAGGTAAATCATTTGTCTGTAGAACATCTTAGTCCTTGATGATAATCATAATAAGAATTCACATCATATCTTTTGGGTAAATGTTGACTCATATCAACCTCGATAGGATGAGAAAGAGATATAAGTTGACATTCTAGTAACTATGGGACTAATGAAGCTAGGGATTCAAGTAAAAATTAAATTATCTCCTTGGTGCATTAGATAGGACAAGCCAATTAGGTTATTGTAAAATTGTCTTAACCATGGTGGTTGTTTTATTTTTAGGCTCAATGGGCTTTACCTTATAACTTACATTATATATAAACTTAGTACTAGATGTAGATGTGGTTGGTGTGTTTGTTACATACTTGAGCCTATTTAATGACATAAGTTTCATTTCATGACCTTGTACAACATGGCATAAGTCCTAAGAAAATGGAACTTCTTAAAAATAATGGACTTGTGCAAAATAACAAGCAAACTTTTCTTGAATATATCTTAAAACTCTTTGTCTACCATAAGATTGATCATTTTGGCTAGCACTATCTTATATCTCAAGACATATTCATTGATAGGTTCATTGGTTCCTTGTTTGATTTTAGCAATTTGGGCATATGAAACCTTTTCAAAATAATTATTGGAAAAGTATCATAAGAATTGGTCTATAAGAGGTTTGAATGATTTTACAAAATGGAGAGGTAAATCATAAAACCACCTCAAAGCATAGTCCTTGAGGATTTTTAGAAATAATTTAGTCAAAAGTTTATCATTAGAACCAAAGTCAAGGCATGCTACATAAAAGGTTCAAAGATGTTGTTCAGGATCACCCTTGTCATTATAAAATGTGAACTTAGGTGCAACAAATCTAGTTGACAAAGGGTGCAAAGAGATCTCAAGTGCAAGAGGGCTATGTAATACATCTTGTGAATCTATATTCTAATTTTTTTTAATTCAATGTGTATAATCTTTTCCTCCAAATTATTTATAACTTGAAGGAATGATTGAACTATAGGCTAGTGGGATTTAGATTAGTAGGGTAAGTAATCACCAAAGGAGATGAAAACATTTTTTGAGTATTAATAGGCATTGAAATTAGTATTTGTGTTGACACAACTGGTAATTCCATGATAGATGTATCAATATTTTTTTCAAGAAGTAAAGGTTTAAACACATAATCCATGATCCCACTAGATGTATGTGGAATGATAAGTGTGGGTTAAGTTAGTGTACCTTATAATGATTTACCATTAATAGATGATGCATCCTTAGTTTTATTTTGTTTACTTATTTCGTATCTTGTAACATACAAAAATGCATCTATTAAGCCCTTGTTATTATTGAGATGAGTAATCAATGCTTATTTATCTTTCATTTAGAATCATGTTTTTGCACTAAATTTTTCTATTGCTTCACAAATGAAAAATTTAAAATTTACAACAAAATATAGTAATTAAAACACCCTAATTTTCCTAAGGTTTGATGTTCAAAGATCAGGTTCACCAAATGTTTAAACCTAAAAATCTAGATTGGGGTTATTTAGAGTTAAAGGGGTATATAAAAATGAAATTGCACAAAGATGATAATCAGATCTTTGTAAGTCAATTATATGCTAAACTTAGATATAAACATACACTACATTTATTATGTTTAGATAGTTTAAATATGAAGAGTACAATTGTATTAGATATAGAAATAACAAAGTGATGTACTTAGATTATTTTGATGCTAATGCAGTTTTAAATTAAAATAGATAAAAAATATGTGGGAAGGAGATTTTGAAATAGTCATCATATTCTTGATCTGATGCTTTAGATAGTAATGTCATCCTGAGATGGTTACGTCGATGTTATTATCTGGGTTAGACGTTAGTGTCCCATACTAAATATCTATTAAAATAGGATTTTACCACTTAGATGCTTTTGAGTTTTTATTTGACTTTGACATTCAGATCTAGATCATGGATTGTCACTCCTTTTGAAATAGCAAAACCCTATCTTTCCATCTTCATAGTGACCTTGGAGGAAAATTGGTTAGTGGTCACATAGTGTCAAGTTACCCCAAAGACCTCGTTATCAATGGGCACTACCTACATAGCTAATACTCTAAAAGAGGGCCTTAAACACATGTAGTTCGCCCATATATGTTGGCTTGTGTGTGAATCATACAATATGTATAAAGTAAGTACAATAATGACATGTCTTTTAACTTGTCAAATTAGGCTCTTGGGCTATTCATTTAGTATTTTAGACCTGTAGATGTGCAATCCTTATGACTGATATCAAAATAGGAATCAATAGGGAAGCTTTGTTCAATTGAATGATTTTTGGTATTTTTTAAGTGTTCGTAGGTTTTCACAAGGTGAGGAATGAATAAGGTTTGATCTTATATTTATATTAATCCCTTTGGAGTAATAAATCATATTAAAAAACTTATGTTGATCATTAGGATATGTTTCATCTATAAATTAGATGACTTTAGGGCACTGAACACTTGTGTTGGGACAAGCCAGTAATGTCAATGCTACTACATGTCCCAGATGTTAGTGTCTAGGAAGTAGGAAAATAGGTAGATGCTTAGAACTTATAGAGGTATAAGATAAGTATATTTTAAGTATTCTGAGCAAGATATAAAACTTGGGTAATTAACATAAGACTGGTCAGACCAAGAGATATAGGCCAAGGGGCATAAAGATAGAGTAGATGTGAGACTTATAGAAGTAAGAAAAGACAAAGAACTAAGAAGAAGAACCAAGCTCTGAGTTTTTCAAGTGTAAAATATTGAGGTTTTATATAATCATAAAATATCATCTATAACACCTAACAAACATTTCATCATATAATACCATCTCATGCTTCCATTATGTACCTTATATGAGACCATCTCATACTCCCATTATGTAGGAGGCACCTAACTTACCTTCCATCATCTGAGACCATATCATACTCCAATTATGTAGGAGGCACCTAACTATGTATCAAATGTGAAATGTACATACCTTAGTCATGCTCCAATCATGTAGGAGGCACCTAATTTTACTTTAAATATGAGGTGTACATACCTTAACCCTTGTAGAATTTGAACTTATAACCTCACTTTCAAGTGCACAAGTTCTTCATAATTATACCAACTTAGGCGTATATCTTCTATCCCTTTGTCACCATTTTTATTTTCCTTATATAATAAAGATGAACATAATTGAATGGTGCTATCTGTTATTAACGGAAAAGGAAAAGATCATAGAGTTAGGGGAAGGGGACCGGTAGTTGAGACCTTTAATTTTATGGGCAAGTAAGGCCACTTCAAATATGATGATACACTTCAAAAATCACACACACACACACACACACACACACACACACACACACACACACACACACACACACACACACACACACACACACACACACACACACATGTGTGTGTGTGTGTCATTTTTGAAGTGTATCATCATATTTGAAGTGGCCTTACTTGCCCATATATATATATATATATATATATATATATATATATATATATATATATATATATATATATATATATATATATATACTGATTGACATAATTATATTTAATCACATATTCTCAAAGACTATCCATTTTACCCATTATTTTTACATAGTCTAAAAATTGAAAATTAAAAAAATTAACATTGAAAATAAAATCAGGATTAAAAAATTATTTGACATCTAAACATGTAAAAAAAAGCATTAAAAATATTTAACAACCTTAAATCATACATGTCAAACTATAAATTTTTGTTGCAAGTTCTAGCTGTTGCTAAATATTGGTCTCCAATATGTGTGAGCTTATTGTTTTGCCATGTACCTCAAGGCATGAGTGATTTTAAATTTCATTATGTTTTCTTCTTTGTACTAGCATGAGAAAATGAAGTATTTTGAGGCTTGGAGAAAGAGATATATTTTGAGATATAGTTGGAATATTTTCTTTAGATTGTGTCATTTCTCTTCAATTATAGGTAATTATGTGCCTAGTACTTATTATGGTGTTGGTAATTTTTATAATGGCTCAGGTTGCTTATGGTTCAGGGTGGACCAATGCTCACACTACATTTTATGGAGGTAATGATACATCAAGAAAAATGGGTGAGTGCCTAATCTCACATCATGTAAGATACATCATTGAAAGGATCCTTCCTAAACAAATTAGCATATAATTGCAAAAACATGAAATAAACTAGGAAATCAACAATATATTAAATGAAACAAACATAATTAAATTACAATAGTAGAATTACAGAATCACTGGCCTCTTCAAGGGGGTAACCTCTTTTAAGTAAGCTCAATTCAATACAATTTGTGGATGCCTTCATTAGGCCTTAACACTGACTTAAATACTAATTCTATTCTTAATAACTATTTCATCTCATGCATGTGGGATAAACAAAATGCTCAAGGGATGACTTAAAAAGCATATGTGTCCAAAGCAACTACTATGCTAATGATGTAAATAGAAGAGTAGAACACAAGTTCCTAACATCCCCTCCCTCTTGGAAAAAAGCTTTGTCCTCAAAGCTTCAACTGTGGAAAGGGTTGCTAAATATGAAATAATGGTTCCCATGTGGCATCTTTAGGTTGCAGTCCTTACCACTGAAGTAAAACTTCTATAATGGTGCGAGAGTGAAGTCGGCAGGTGCATCGAGCCAAGACTAATTTTGGTTTGAGAAGGATGGAGCCTTCATTATCAAATACTAGTAAGACTGTTTGTGCTTGAATGTTGGTGCCAAGAACTCTCTTCAGACATGAAACATGAAATATTGGGTGAATGCAAGAGGAAGGTGGAAGATCCAACTTATTGTTAGTTGTTAGTGTATACACAATAGCTCTGATACCACTTGTCAGGATCTTAGATCACAATTGATTTCTTTTGTATAAGCAACTAAACATGAAATTAAACCAGAAGTAATAAGTAACTAGAAATCAAAAACAACAAAGAATAGGAGATACGAGAAACAATACAATCTATATTAAACTCTTCTAGAAGGAAATACAATGAAGAAATCTCTCTCTCTTTCACACCTCATAGATGTACAGTAATTCTCCTTCAAGAGTTCTCTCTCTCAATAAATTACAACTAATTCAACAATTGAATTGACCTCCAACAGATCTTCTTGATCTTACACCTTGCAAATCTAATTGATCTTGCTCACTCTTATGTTGTAGATCTTATTGATCTTGCTACCCCACAGATCTAACTGATCTTGCACACACACACCCGTAGATATTCTTGATCTTGCTGACCTTGCAGATCCACTGACCTTGCTTCCCTGTAGATCTTCCTAATCTTGCACTCTTGCAGATCTTCTAGATCTTACACTTGAGGATCTAATCCTGCATTACAATACAACCCCATGGGTCTCTTAAATAGAACCCAAAGCAAACAATAATTAGAAAAGTGGACTCAAGACTAAAATTAGTCTTTACATGCAAACTAACTATTCATCTAAAATTAGAACAGTTCTGGAAACACACAGGTGACCGATGTTAGTTCCTATTTGACTGATGTCGGTCGACCATAACCGATGCCGGTTACTGTGTAGCTGAAGATAACCAATGTTAGTTGACCCCTCACTGATGTTAGTTGGCTTTGGATGATGTCAGTTACTGTGTAACCCATCAACCTCCACTTTTGCACATCAGTGAAGCTTTTAGCTCCACAACTCAACAATCTCCCACTTGGAGATAAACAGCTGCACCTATACCTGTACAACAACATCCTCTAATTTGTTTTCGGCTTGTATCTCCATCTTCAAGTTCAATCTTGAAGACCAAAAAAAGTTGAATGAAGATTCAACTTCTCCTTTGTTACCAGCTTTGTTAGCATATCAGTAGGGTTCTTATCTGTATGGATCTTTTCCAGCTTCAACTATCCATCCTCCAATACCTGTCTAATGAAGTGGTACCTAAGCTGTATATCTCTGGTTCTTGAATGAAAGGCTGAATCCTTTGCTAAATGAATTGCTCTTTGATTATCACTGTACAATCTGCAACTCTCTTGCTCCTTTCCCAACTCTTCTATGAATCGAGTCATCCATATCATTTTCTTGCTAGCCTCTATGACTACAATGTATTTTGCCTCTATAGTAAACAGGGCAACAACCTTCTATAATTTTGAAATCTTGCTAATCGTCGTTCCACCAACAGTGAACACATATCCTGTGGTGCTTCTCCTGCCATCCAAGTCACCTACCATATACAAATCTACATACCCATGTAGAGAAGTGTTTGACCTTGCATAACACAAATGCCTACTACTAGTCCCTCTCAGATATCTGAGAATCCACTGAACTTCTTTCCAGTGTTCTTTTCCTAGATTGACCATAAACTTGCTGACAACTCCCATTGCTTGGGCAATATCTGGTCTAGGTGTGCTTACCAATTTTGCATCCTGCATATTGAACCTCTCCAACACTAACCTGGCCATATGTCTCAGATGTCCATTCTCTCCTTCCTTTAACCTGTGAACCCATTCATTTTTTAGTGCTTTCTTTCCAGCTGGCAACTCTACCAAATCCCATGTTTGGTTCTCTTCCAAGGAATCAATTTCCTCATTCATGCCATGCTCCCACTGTTTCCTAGATTCTACCTGCATTGCTTCTTCAAAACTTCCTAGTTTTCCACCATCAGTGAGAAACAAGTAGTGTAAAGAAGGGGAATAATGAATTGGAAGTTTACTTACCCTTTCAGACCTCCTCATGGGCGTTTGAGACTCATTGATAGCTTGATGTCCACCCAAATTTTATTCTGACAGTGATCGATCCCAGTCATCTCTGAAATTAGAGGTTTACTTACCCTTTCGGACCTCCTCATGGGCATTTGAGACTCATTGACAACTTGCTGTCCACCCAAATTTTATTCTGACAGTGACCGATCTCGATCATCTTTGGCCAACCTCGGTCTGCACCCAATCGATGTCAATTCCACCTGATGTCCCTGATCGACGTCAGTTTCTAGCTGCCTGACATCACCGACTTCAGTCTTGACCTGACCGACATTGGTTCCTGCCTGATCAATGTCAGTCTCTACCTGACTGATGTTAGTGTCTGTGTTTTCCTATGAGTGATGATTTTTACCTGCGAGCTCATTTTGGATCATAACCTTGTCTAAATTGCCCTGCTCAAAATTATTCAGCCTCTTGAGCTGATCACTATCCATCACCTCCTCATTGAAAACCAAGGCTTTCCAGTTCTTAAATGTGTCAAAAACATCAAATTTTCTCTTTATACAATAAACCCATACCTTTCTTGTAGCATAACACTATGATCCTCCAATAGAAGCTACCTGAGCTGGTCCCCACACGTCTACGTGAACAAGCTCCAACTTGTGCTTCTTCTTTGTTGACCCAGTTTTGAGAAACCTCGCTTTCTTCTATTTTCTAAAAATACAATGCTTACAAAAATCTCGCTCTATGCTTTTCAAATCTGAAAGCTTACCTTTTGACTTAAGAACATCCATTCCCTTCTCACTCATATTTCCAAGCCTACAGTGCCATATCTTTGCATCTACATCTGAAGTAGATAAAACAGAAGGAAAATTAGTAATACAAGTAGATAGATAAAGTGTACCTACTTTCTTACCTCTAGTTAAAACAAGTGCACCCTTGGAAAATTTCCAAGATTCAGCTGTGAGAGTTATTGTGCAACCCTCATCACCCAACTTTCCTACAGAAATCAGATTCCACTTCAGGACGGGTACATGCATGACATCCTTCAACACCCATGTGTTTCCATTATGCAATTTCAGCTGCACTTTTCCTTTGCCAACAATTTGACAAGGCTCACCATCCCCTAAATAAACTTTTCCAAAGTCTCCATGGACATAATTATGGAAAATTTTTCTATTTGGGGTTGCATGGAAAGAGGCACCAGAATCTAAAACCCAAGATTCTACATTATCCAAGGAAAATATAAGAGCATCTTGTGCAACAATACCTGCATCATTTGCTTCTTTATTTCCTTCATGCTGATCTTCTTTCAACCAACAATATTTCTTTGCATGCCCTTTCTTTCCACAATTCCAGTAGGTTATACCTCCATTTATGGATTTGTATCTACTGCCTATCTTTGACCTTGATTTCCCTTGCTCGACCTTCGCTCTTTGCCTTCCCCTGCTTTCAACATTTAAAACATTACCTGATGTTTTCCCTGTGCTTTTCTTATGAATTTCTTCATTCAAGATTACACTAACAACATCATCAACTTTCAAGATATTTGAAGTAGATGCAGTATTACTAACTGCCATTACCAAACTATCCCAACTTTCAGGTAAAGAGCATAAGATTAAGAGAGCCTTAATTTCATCATCAAAAACTATTTTGACTGAATTTAATTGATTTACTAATCCATGGAAATCACTAAGATGACTATATACCGATCCACCTTCCTGCATTTGCAAATTAAATAATTGCTTCATAAAAATACCTTATTCGAAGCTGAGGGTTTTTCATATAAATTTGCCAAAGTATCTATTAACTCTACCATTGTCTTTGCCTATGATAAGTTGAAAATCATAGACGATGCTAGGCTCAACCTTATAGATCCAAGAGCCTTTCGATCAAGAACATTCCATTCTTCATCTTTCATATCTGTGGGCTTCATTAAAACCCCACCCAACGGTAAGTATAGATCTTTCTGATACAGATAATCTTCTATCTGCATCCTCCATAATTGATAATTCTTGCCATTGAATTTCTCCATTCTTAGTCTACTTTTTTCTGCCATTGCTTTACTCCCACTCAATCAGAAACCCCTGAGAGTGAACCTGTAATCAACAAACACTAACCCACTCTGATGAACCTATGCTCTGATACCAATTGTTAGTTGTTAGTGTATACATAGTAGCTCTGATACCACTTGTTAGGATCTTAAATCACAATTGATTACTTTTGTATAAGCAACTAAACACAGAATTAAACCAAAAGTAATAAGTAACTAGAAATCAAAAATAGCAAAGAATAAGAGATATGAGAAACAATACAATCTATATTAAACTCTTCCAGAAGGAAATACAATGAAGAAATCTCTCTCTTCCACACCTCGTAGATGTACAGTAATTCTCCTTCAAGAGTTCTCTCTCTCTCAATCAATTACAACCAATTCAACAATTGAATTGACCTCCAACAGATCTTGATCTTGCACCTTGCAGATCTAATTGATCTTGCTCACTCTTGTGTTGCAGATCTTCTTGATCTTGCTACCCCATAGATCTAACTGATCTTGCACACACACACCTGTAGATCTTCTTGATCTTGCACACCCTACATATCAACTAACCTTGCTTACCTGTAGATCTTCCTGATCTTGCACTCTTGCAGACCTTCTAGATCTTACACTTGAGGATCTAATCCTGTATTACAATACAACCCCATGGGTCTCTTAAATAGAACCCAAAGCAAAAAATAATTAGAAAAGTAGACTCAAGACTAAAATTAGTCTTTACATGCAAAATAATTGTTCATCTAAAATTAGAACAGTTCTGGAAACACACAAGTGACTGATGTCAGTTCCTGTCTGACCGATGCCAGCCGACCATAACCGATGTCAGTTACTGTGTAGTTGAAGATAATCGATGTCGATCGACCCCTCACCGATGTCGGTTGGCTCTGACTGATATCAGTTACTATGTAACCCATCAACCTCCACTTTTGCACATCAGTGAAGCTTTTAGCTCCACAACTCAACACTTATAAGCAATAGACCTAATTTGTTGGAGAACCTTATATGGACCATAAAAATTAGGGGTAAGCTTTTGACACCCCTTCTCTTTTAGGTATGATTGTTTGTATGGTTTTAGGTGAAGAAAAACCATATCACCTACTTGAAAGGTGTGCTCAGAGTGGTGTTGATCAGCTTGCTGCTTCATGTGATTTTATGCCAAATGAATATTGTCCCACAAGATATGGATAATTTGATCTCGATGGCAGAGAGTAGTGTTAACTGCTTGAACTGATGAATTTTTAGGTGTATATAGGAGAAGTGGTGGAGGTGCTTTCCCACAGATTGCTTCATATGGGGTCATTTTGGTAGAGGTGTGGTAGGATGTATTATACCACCATTCTGCAAGAGGTAACCATTTGACCCATTGATGTGGCTACTCTATGAAAAAACAATGAAGATAGGTTTCTAAGCATTTATTGATGATTTTGGTCTAGCCATCGGTCTGTGGATGATATCCTAAACTCATATTTAATTGTGTACCCAGCTGCTTGAAGAGTTCTTGCCAAAAATGGCTAGTGAAGGTGGAATCATGATCTAAAATAATAGAAGCAAGGACACCATGAAGTTGGAATATGTGATCAATAAATGTCTAAGAAATGGTGAAAGTAGTGTAGGGATGGGCCAAAGTGAAAAAATGAGCATATTTAGATAGGCGATCCACTACAACAAGAATAATTGATTTACCACCAGATTGTGGGAGGCCTTCAATGAAATCCATGGAAATCTCAATCCAAATACGTGTTGGAATGGGAAGTGGTTGGATTAGACCAGGTGGGGTAACTATTTTGCCTTTAGTACATTAGCATATATCACATTTAGTAATAAATGTTTTGATATCCCTCTTACTTCCATGCCAAAAGAAATTACGATGAACTCTCTCATACATTTTTAAAAACCCTGAATGACCAACAGAAGGGGAAGCATGCATCTCCTGTAAAAATGATTGTTTGAACTTGGAGCTTGTTGATAACATTAGGTGACCTTTATATCACAATGTGTGCCCATCCTAAGTATAATGAGATTTAGCAGATGGATCAGCAGATAGTTGAAGAATGATTTGTTGGGTTGGGAGCTCATTATAACACTCATTTTGAAGATCATGGAGCCAGGTGGAAATGGGAAGAGAGACTACATAGAGTTGTACTGGATCTTTGAATTAGCGAGAGAGAGCATCAACCACCAAGTTTTCCTTACCTTTTTTCTAGGTAATTTCATAATAATATCCCATGAGTTTAGAAACCCATTTTTGTTGGTCTGGAGAAGATACCCATTTTTATAGCAAATATTTGAGGCTTTGATGGTCAGTTTTAATGCAAAAGTGTTAGCCAATCAAATAGGGATGTCATTTGTGAACTACATAGAGAATAGCCATCATCTCTTTTTCATATGTGGAACATACGAAATTACATCTAGTTAGGGCCTTATTGGTCAAGGTGATGGGATGACCCTCCTACATAAGTACATCACCAAGACCTGTTCCACATGCATCACACTCAAACATAAATGGCTTGGAGAAATTGGGCATGGCCAAGATTGGCATGGTGTACATGGCATGTTTAAGGTTTTCAAATGCTTGAGAAGATATAGGTGACCATACAAATGCATATTTTTTAAGCATAGCTATCAATAGAGTTGCAATTATGCCTTAATCCTTGACAAAATTTTTTTAGTATCTTGTTAGACCAAGAAATCCATGTAAGATTTTGAGGGTCTTTAGCTAGGGCCAATATATCATAGCTACAATTTTTGTAGGGTTGACACAAACACCATCAGATGCAAAAATATGTCCCAAATACTCCACCTCTATTTTCCCAAAAGAACATTTTGGATTTTTCACACATAGGTGGTTAGCATCAAGAACACCCAAGGTAGTGTTGAGGTGGTGGAGGTGATCCTCCCATGTGGGACTATAGATAAGAATGTTGTCAAAGAAGACCAAGAGAAACTTCTATAAGAAGGGGTGGAATACTTGGTTCATCAAAATTTGGAAGGTGGAAGGGGAATTAGTAAGCCCAAATGGAATGACAAGGAACTCACAGTGGCCATCATGTATGTGAAAGGCTATCGTAGGAATGTCATCATCACGAAGAGGAATTTGGTGATACCCTAAGCATAGGTCCAATTTGGAGAAAAATTATGCACCATGGAGTTCACCAAGGAGTTCATCAATGATGGGGATTGGAAACTTATCCTTGATGGTTAGTTTGTTTAGACCCAAATAATCAATTTAGAGATGCCAAGAACCATTCTTCTTATGAATAAACAATACTGGTGAGGAATACAGACTAGTGTTGGGTCGAATAACTCTAACCTATAAGAGATCATGGATGATCCTTTTGATCTCAATATTTTTATGAAATGGGTACTAGTAGGGATAAATATTTAGAGGTGCACTACCAAGAATTAGTGGGATGCAATGGTCTTGAGGTTGGTGAGGTGGCAATCCACTAGGTTCCTCAAAAAGTGAGACATGCTTGACTAAAAGGTTGTGCAAGTCGGAAGGTGGGTGAGACTCTGATGGTGAATCACTATGAAGAGAAAATATTTGGGAAATGATGTTCTAGGATCCCCATTTGAGAAGTTTCTCCATGTGGTGAGAGCTGACAATGCAAGTGGAGCCCGATCGAAAGCCTTGTAGGGTGTATTTCTGTCTATTCTCTGAGAATTGCATCCAAAGCTTTGAAAATTCCCAAAGGATGGGTCTAAGTGTTCGTAACCATTAAGCACTACAAAAATCACATCCCCCTAAGGATAAATCAAACATGTCAGCCCAAAGTTTATAGTCACCCATTGAAATACAAACATTAAAACACTTACCCTTGTAGGGTAATGTGCCTCTATTGGCAATCATGACCTCAAAACTAGAACATGGGTGGATAAAATAATCTAATTGCTTAGTGACCTAAGGGTAAATAAAGTTGTGAGTGCTACCAAAGTTAATAAGGATGGTGAGGAGTTGCTTCTTAAAATAACCCTAGATATACACCATTTAAGGGGTAGTGACTCTTGCCAAAGTATGCATGGAGATTTCTAGAGGGAAATCTGGGTGCATAGAATAGTCAACTTCTTGAGTGATATATTTAGTAGTATCCTCATAATCTTTAGTATCTGGTAGAGAATCAACATCTAGTAGGTATAATTTTTTCTCGATGCATTTGTGCCGTAAAACCCATTTATCATCATAATTGTAACAAAGCCTTTTCTCATGACGTGCACACATTTCAAATCCTATGAGACATTTGATGGGGTTTTTCCTAGTATTGGGTTGTTGAAAATAGGGCTTAGAGAGTGCCTAATTAGAAGTGTGACGTTGGGTGGTGATTTTATCTTCAACAAGTTTTGTGAGACCCAAGGTTACCATCATAGTCTGAGGTTGAAACATCTTGACCTCAGAGCGAATGGTCTCTTTGAGGCCACTAATAAAACAACTCTTGAAGAAGTCATGTGATAACCCTTCAATGTGATTTTATAGCTTCTCAAATTCAATTTGATAATCATGAATGGTGCCTGTCTGATGAAGCTTGGTGAGGGCTCCCATAAAATATTTGAATGCTGAGGGATCAAACCTACCCAAAAGTAGGGATGCAAAAGTTGTTCAATCAGGTTCATCATTAGATTTGAGATACCAATGGTACCATTGGAGTGTCTCTAGTTCCAAGTAGAAGGAAGTAATTGGAACTTTATTGAGATGATAAGATTTATGAAGGTTGAAGTATTACTCAGCATGATAAATACAACCTATCGGGTCTATACCATTGAACCATGGAAATTCCAATTTGGTCCCACGTGGTGGGTGGGTGGATGAAAAAATATGCTTAAAAGAAGACTCCATCTTCTGTAATCTACTAAGCAAAAGGCCATTCTATTGATTCAATCCACACACCATATTAGCTAAGTCAGTGACCCAGGTCATCAAAGCTATAATTTATTCCTCCATGATCTTGGTGCATGCATGTGTGACTACCATAACCCCCTTTTTTTGCAATGGGTGGAAAATCTAAAGTTAGGACATGTTTAGTAAAGGAATTTTTTAATGTGGATGAAATTGGGAGGGGTAAAGGTACTTTTACTATTTTTTTGCATAGAAGGAACATGATTGATGAAGACTAGGGTAATTTTAGAGGGGAAAATGGAAAAACTAAAAAAATTATCAAAGAGGGATGAAGAAGCAGAAAAGGGAGATGAACACTATGTAATTTTTTTGAGGCAAATGGACAAGAACTGAGAAAGTTATGATAAAACTCAAAACAATAGAAAAATGAGATTTACAAAAATTTGAAGTGGAATTGGGATATTAGACCTCAAAGAATAAAATATGGATAATTAATTTTAGGTGCCCTCATAAATTTTGAGAAGTAACATGGCTATAAACTAGAAGATATTGCAAAAAAATGAAAATTTCCAACACCTAATTTCTAGTTTTCTAATGCTCTACTAATAGTCTTTCGAAACTTATATGGTTTTATAATTCATTCTGCTTCTAATCTGCCTGACGAAAATGGACCCTAGGTTTGAATGGTTTCCTAAAGGGTTTTTAAAAATCACTCTGGTCACCAATGCCATCTGAGTGAGTACTACTCTCTAGAATTTTTTTGGCCATAGATTTACCTCTTAGCAATAGCTCTTGGTTTTCCTCACAGGTGGGAGCTAGTTAATCAGGAAGGGGTCATTGCTCATTTCGCTGGCAAGTCCTCTTAGTGACCCAGCTACTTTGGGGTTCCTATGGTACTCCTCATAATGAGTTTTATGGATTTCACCCAATAACTTCCCATAATTAAGCAGATAAGTTTTATGTTGATCTGAAATAGAAGATAAAATTTAGAGCATAACACAAATGTAATGCAGTTGAGAAAAAAATCTTGCTCTTTGATGACATCTTGTTGTCAAAATGAAACTATAGATCTGGACTATCATGTAGAGGGGTTGGGAATGGATTAGTTACCACTTTTTGATCACTAGGGTCTAATTACAACAAGGTGAGAGCATATGGTGGGTATCAAAAAAAATTCTCCCTGGAAAGTTCTCTAATACCAGATGAAAGGATATTTCCTAACAAATTAGCATATATTTACAAATACATGAAATAAACTACAAGAATCACCAATATATTAAATGAAATAAATTTAACTAAATTAAAATAGTAGAATTATAGAAGCATTGACCTCTTAGAGGGGCAACCTCCTTTGAGCAAGCTCAATTCAATACAATTCATGGATGCCTTCATTGGGCCTTAACACTGACTTAAATACTAATTCTATTCTTAATAACTATTTCATTTCATGCATGTGGAATTAAAAAAATATGCTCCAGGGATGACTTACAAAGCATATGCATCCAAAGCAAATACTATGCTAATAATGTAAATAAAAGAGTAGAACATGGGTTCCTAACAATCACTTTCTAGATTTCTAATGTAACTAGTATTAACTTTGTTTTAAAATGTAGGTGAGGTGTGTGGTTATGAACCTCTATAAAATCAAGGATATGGCATCAACACATCAGATCTAATCATTGTGTATTTCAATAATATATTAAGATGTGGAGGGTACTATGTGATTAAATGCAATGATGACTCATAATGGTGACTTCTAACCACAATCATTCTCACTACCACTAACTTCTACTCACTTAACAATGTGCTCCTTAAAAATAATGGTGGGTGGCGTAAACCTCCACAAGAAAACTTTAACCTCTCATAGTCTATCTTTGAAAACATTTCCAAGTATAGAGCTGAAATTTTGCTTATCATGTACAAGAGGTAAGTTTTATGCATACATTTTTCCGATTTCTATGTCATGAATGACTTATTAAAATATTTTTGGTCTAATTTAGGGTGACTTTCCAAAGGAAGGGAATAATTCATTTTACCATTATCATCCACTCGTAGTTTAACCTAGTTCTCATCATCAATATTAGAGGAGAGAACCTCCATGTTGTTTCTGTCAAATGATCTAGAATTGGGTGGTAGTGAATGTTAATTTTATCTTATAGATTTGAATATTATTGGTGATCATAATTTCAGTGTACGGATGGAGTGAAGGTAGGCACAAAATAAGTGTGATTGCAAATATTACAACTACAGTGCCCATGGTCAATACCGATCTTTTTCATGGCTAGCCTTATAGTATTTATTGCTTTACATGGCTTTATATGGACATATGACATGTTTATTACATCTTTGGAAATGGGATAAAATTGTATTTTTCTCTAATTATTATTCCTCATGCATCTATGGAGTATTTAACAATTAAACATTTTTAAAATTATCTCTATTATGTACAAAACGGTCACTTTCAAGGCAATATTTCCATGCATTGCCAATATGCATCTATTTAGAGATATTGAGCATAACGAGTTGGTACGTTCAATGTGGACTACCACACTAGTAGTTGACCTCCACGTCTCATCTTGTTATCCTATCTACTAGCACTATGTCCCTTCCATTAGCCCTCCATTGATGGGCCCCACAATATTTTGATGCATACACTTTAATAATACAAAAAAGCCTCTTGTTTCAAAAATCATAATTTTAAATCTTGTACCCCCTCCACCTTCACTATGTCCAATTTTGTGTTCATTACCAATTAACAAGCCCAATTATGCAAACAAATGATCTATGCCATGACTGCAAAGACACCAAGAATTATACTTGACACCCACAAACCACCAAGTGCCATAATTTTGACATGTTAGCAAGTAATTTGTTAAATCCCTATTTGTCTACAAATAATATATATGAATTCCCTCAACATCTCATTCACAAAACCATTTATATTCTTTCACAAATTTCAGATAATGAATCCCAATGTAGAGTTGAATAAATCAATATGGGATGCACTTGTAACTATGTATGCCTAATTAAAGACATTAGAGGACACAAGTAGGGCATTGGATAAGGTTTCTAAAATAAATGTGTTTTTGTTGATTGTAATTATTTTTACATATTCCCAAAATGGGTGTTTAAATGGGGCCTTTAATCTCTTTTGCCAAATGCATTAGAATGTTATGAAACCTAATTTCATGAACATTATTTATACTCTTCCTATATTTGGTGATTTAAAATATCTAAATTAAGCAAAGGAGATTCATTTTTATTTATTGAAATAAATTGTAAATTACATTGAATCTCAGGTATTTTAATAACAATACAAACTATATTGTATAAACTAAAGTTTTTCTAAATGTTGGAGGGCATTTTCTAGATGAAAATCAAGGCATAGATAGTGGGCATATCATTTTAGAGGTAAAATTATCTAAACTTAAATAGAAAAAACTATAATAGTTTTGTGATACTATTTGAAAGTGCTTTTTATTTACATGTTCGTGCCAATTATAATGGTAATTTAAACTTTGTTGATTTTGTGTTATTATTTGAAAGTGTTTTCTATTTAGGGTTAGATAATGTTACCACTATAACAATTTTAACTCTTTGTATTATTATAATGTGCTTTCTTTAAAAAATAAGGCTTTGTTTTTTATTATAAATAAAGGTCCAAGGATATTACAAGTAGACATTTTGCTATTTTTTCTATCTTATTGGACACATTGCTTAGGAAGGAAACATATAGTGTTATATTCCATTATCCCAACCTAATAATCTTAAAATTAGATTTTTTATGAGGGTGCTTTCAAATCACTCCTAATTATTCAGATGGCTCATACTCATTAACACATATATAGAGAAAGTCAATGATGATTTATATCTTCATTTATAAGAGATGTTCCATTATAATTACACATTTGAAAGAATTCTTAGCCATATTCAATGGATTTTTAGGCAAGTGGTGCATATGGAAGGGGTTATTGTTGATTCAATCCCACCCACAATAAGATGTATGTATTATCAGTGTGGAGTATTTTTCTCATGAAATTTCATCATCATTTCATAAAAAATGAGTGTAATCATTGGGTTCTAAAGGTAATTATCATTGCCTTAGCAACTGTGGTAGAGATAATTTATCTACATTATGTTTCTTGATAATGACAATGAACAGGGATTTGGATGTAATGGAATTAAAAGTGGGTGTGAGATTTGAAAATGTGATTTTATAAATTGAAGGATTTTTTATATTATTAAAGTGTATGCATCAAATTATTGTGGGGCCCATCAATAGAGGAATAACAGGGTAATGGAATGGACAGGGCATTGGTAGATGGAGTAACTAGTAAGAATGTGGAAGTCAACTTCTAGCATAACAATTCACATTGATTATAATGATTGGTTATGATTAGTGGGTATGCTCAGTAGTTATGAATTGATGTTAAAATTTCAATGGAAAAATCCTCCAAACTGCTAATGTAGACATGTTTCTATGGGTGGAATTGAATTGGCAATAACCCCTTACTTTTGCACCACCTACCTAATAATTCAATTTACTATGGCTAAGAATACTTGCATATGTGTAATTGTCTTGGAAGATATCCTATATATGAAGCTATCAATCAGACATTGGCTTTCTCTATAAATGTGTTAATAGGTATGAACCATGTGCATTACAAGTAGTGCATTACATGAACAAGAGAATGGTGCGATAGTATACTATCAAATTTTGGTCTTATTGGTTAGGAAGCAAAATACATTCACCTGATGTTAAATTTTAATTTTTTTGGTGAACATTACATGACAATATAAATGAACATTAACATAACAATAACACAATGATGAACAAGGATATTTGATGAATTTTGTGGGACGCACAGACATGTCAGCTATAATTGGAATGCACAGATGTGTTAACATGTATGAACCATGTGAATTAAAATTAGTAATTTGAAACACCCATAAAATATTTTTTACCAAGTTAATATATGCTATTACTATAATGAAGTTTGGTCTTTATAATATGTAGTTCATAATATCTATAATATGTAAACTCATTATCTCCCTTGATGAATCATGTGCATTATAAGTAGTGCTTTGAAAACACCATTTTTTTTTTACCAAGAGAATATATACTATTACTAATACAATAAATTCTAGTCTCTACAATATGTAGTTCATGATATAGTATGTAAACTCACTAGATCCATTATTCTTATGGTTTTTACTATGAAATGTATAATTATCTCGAATTCATTAATTTTTATTTCTTTGGCTCCTTCAAATTTTATTTAAGATTTATTATGGAGGATAGATAATTAATAAAGGGTTATTAAAACATTTATAATTTATAGTGTACAACATTGTACTTTTTTCATTAAAATTGAAAGACTATCCAAATTATTTTTTCACTTTTCATAGCTAAATATATTTTGTCATGCATTGCTGTAATATAAGGAAGCATGTTATGTTTTAGGACAATTAGGCATAACTGATAATGGCATCCATGGTGGTGGTAGAGGTAACAGTGTGAGTTTTCAATAAAGATGTTGATCCTTCAAAAAAAAATTGTTATATTGTCATAAGGTAGTTTTAATCCTAAATTTGACATCTACTTGACCATCACACAGAAATTTTTCTTCTTTCTTGGAGACATTGATTGCAAAAATTGGATGTCTTAAGCATATAGTGGTGGAGTTCGGATCCCACCTTTTCTAAAAATATTTTTTCAAGTCCAATGCATTGGTGCAACTAGATTGAAACAATTTGTCATGAGCTAGTAGGATATTCATGGAGAAGGTAATGAGTTCCTTAATCATTGTGGTAGGTAACAAATCTAAAATAAATGCGTCAAATTAATATCTTTCAAAATATTTTGAACACATATACTTAAATTATTTATACTAATTATAAGACCTATACATCTTAATAAATATAGCTTAACATTCATGTGAATTGTAAATAAGTTTGGTTAGATATAAAGTGTTTGTTCATTTAATGAAAATTTCATACATGTTCAAATAGTATAATATTTCCTAATTTCATATTATATTCGATTGAAAATGAATAGAAAAGTTATTGAATATTCCTGCCACATCTCTTACTAAATTCATATAATGTGAATAAAATCATGGTGTGCATATGCATATTATAATCACATTGTTATTCTATTTATGGTGGTTATTAATAGTCTTATCTTACAACAAGTTACTTTAATATTTGCATGTTTAAATGCAATTTATTATTAATACTCCTAACCCTTTTTTATATATGTAGAGAAGGTACATTTTATGTTAAATGTTTAAATCAATTTGTTGCAATTTATGTTAACATGCCCATATTAATTATGAATAGTTACCTCTTAATTCTCTTGTTTGTACAAGTAAGAGTAAATATATTTTTCAATCAGTAGTTAATAATGTCTCGACTCAGCATACACTTCCTCTTAGCTAGATTATTAGGCAATGGTTCTCTAGCGAGGGTAGAATAAATGAAGAAAAACTCTTTTTCTCCAAGTATGTTTAATTTTATCATATGTTATGTCCTGAATTACTCAAACCATCTTCCAAATGACATGATAGAGGAATATCATTTGATTATCCTTTTCTAATAGTAGCACAATATTATAGGTGAACATGATCCTTATATTCTATATTTAGGATTAGTTGATACATGTACATTATTTTGGTTGTTAATGCATAACTAAAAAATATTGCTCAGCTTTTAGACAACTACTTGTAGGTTCTCTTTGGTCCTTATCTTGAGAGTCACAATAAAGTGTTGGTGTATTCCTTTTAAGAAGGTCTGGTGATGTTCTAAATATGAATAGAATAGTGCATTGTCTTGAGTAAGGCATATGGGTATGAAATATGATTGGGATCGTCACTTTTTTATTTAACTTGTAAAGGAACCTATTATCATCTCCAATGAAGAAATAAAGTCACCTATTTCGTTGGAAGATGAGAATGATGCAAATTATGAGGTAGTAAATGATTCATGTAATGACATGCCTTAATCACCACAATGTACAAGAGGAATTATTTGATGTTCATTTATTTTCCATTCACATGTATATCTTATTACATACTTAATTAGGGAATCATAATTCTTTGATATTCTTCCATTTTCGATTCACATATATATCTTATTACATACTTATTTGATATTTCTGACTATTGCACTTCTTTCTAGGTAAAAAATGCTAGTAAAGGGTGCACACATGTTTCCTTGGAGGATGAGGATGATCTAGATTATGACCTGACAAATATTTCCTACAATGATGTGCCCCAATATCTATAGTGCACAATGAAAATTATTTTATGTTCATTTGTTTTCAATTCACATGTATATCTTATTACATAATTGATTGAAAGTTCATAATTATTTGATTTTATTCCATTTTCAATTCACTTTTATATCTTATTACATACTTAATTGAGATTTATATCTGTTGCACTTCTTTTTCAGGTAAATAATGCTAGTGAGGAGGGGTTCACAACTATTTCATTTGAGGATAAAGATGATGAAGATTGTGAGATACTGAACAATTCATTTTCAACTTCATCATGTGTACATGGACATTGTCATAAGGAGAAGGTAATATGTGAGGATTTGTGAGTTTTTTCTAAGTGGTATGAAACATGACTGTGATCTTATTTTTTTCCCTTTTACTTGCCTAGGAGCATGTTACCATCTTTTATTAAGAAACAAACTCACATATTTCATGTGAGCATGAGGATAATGTGGAGTATGAGCTTCCACAATATTTCTATAGTGATATGTTGTGACCTCCACATTGTACAAGGGAAATTCCTCCATGATTTTCTATTTTCATTTCACTTGTATATCATATTACATACTTTAATGTTCATTTTTAAGAGATGCTTGTTTAATTTCAACATTTTGATGTGTGTAGACTATCTTTAAGTATAATGAGCATGGTTACAAAATTATTCAAGAATTTGGTATCAGGGACCATTTTTTTGTATTTCATCACAATGTTATACATTATATGAAAGTGTGAATATATTATGGTCAAAAAAACAGTTCAATTGACACTTGTTGAATTACACATGTTAGTTGAGCCATTTTAGACCGTCAAGTAGAAAGGCATCCAATCAAGACAATAAAAATGAAGGTATGTGGATTGGAATTTGGAGAAACAACTATATCAGATGTGAAAACACATGAAATTTAATTTAAAGGAAAAAAACATGTTTATGACTCTGATGATTGGAGCCCTAAAGGGTTGGAAACTATAAAATAAGAACTCAATATTTACAATATGAAAAAATTAAAGAGGAAATGAGGTAGGAGATTCTAAGGTGAAAGGAATTTTTAGAATTAAGTGATACATTATGTTTTTTATTCTATTATTTTATTCACCAATACATTCAATTTTGTGCATACACATGAGTTATGAAACCTGATAGGAGAAAATGCCTTGTATGAAAATAATTACACAAAGGAAAGAAGATGAGAGTTGAAGGTGAGCATATTTGTTTTTCCTTGATTTTTAGTTACTCTTGATATTGAATCAATTTGTTGTGGTTTTTTATTTTTATTTTTGAAAGTAATTGTATTTAGTTTGTGTAATATCAAGATAAGGATGATTTAACATAAAATAAAAAAGGAAAGGGGAGAATAAAAGGGAGTCAAAGGTGAGCATATATTTTTTTAGTAAATGGTATATATTGTTCCATTATTTACAATTAGTTCTATTTTTTAATCAATTTATGATGCATTTTTAGGTGTATTTAATCCAATTTACTCGCATGGATAATTTATGTTATAGGCTTGATGATGTTCATGGTCTATAAATGATTGAGGATGTTGAGGATCTTAATGTTCATGGTAATGCAAATTATCAACATATTTGAACTTTTATGACATGTTATTTTCAACTATATACTATTATTATTGTTTTATACTTGTTCATAATCCCAACTAAATATGGGATCCTAAATGAGATCAGATGTGTTTTATACAATAATTAAATAAATTATGTACTGTTGTTTTTATTTTATACTTGATTCTAATCCCAACTAAATATGGGGTCCTCAATGATATCAAACATGTTTGATACAATCATTGCATAAATATATCTCTTTTTTTTCATATTTCACATGTTTTCTCCTATTTTAAAATTTTTAATGTTATAATGCCACACTTTTATGATAAGATAATTAGGTTTGACACAAATTTTTGAGTGTCATTGCTACTAATATTTTTATTTGTTCTAGAGTTGTCTTCATACTAAGAGAATTGCATGGGTTAAAATGTAAATGATATATAATTATTCATGAAAAATGACATATTATTCTTGGATTACAATGTACATGATACAATGATCCTTGAGTTGATATAATATTTTGAATCCATTGTATCAAAAAGAACATATTGGTTGAGGGAAATAAGATGAATACAACTAATTCATTGTTATGTTTATGATGTAGTTTGGTATCCAAACTTGATTTTATGTTTAATTAATTATTTTATTTGAGTAATAAATTATTAAATTCTATGATCATCCATGGTTACTCACAGACCACCTTGATTCACAAAATTGGCTTACATTTAAGTGTCGAATGCTAAAAATAATGATATATCCTCAACAAAAACTTGGTGTTGTGTGAATTCATATACTAAAATAGTCATGTAAAGTAATTTTGAACATTAAATATTTTATGCTTCATAATCCATACACTGAATATTAATCCTTTTCTCTTGATGAAGGATCATGACAGGTGATCTAAAACATCAAGTTAAATAAGAAGACACAATTTTTTCCCAAAATATATTATACTTTTCAATACTGAATATGCATAATTTCATGTAAATTACTTTAGAATAATAATTTTCCTTCAATAAATACTTGATTGTCATGTTACCATGGTATTTTAACATCTTTATCCATACCTTATATCATCATTTAAGTTGTTTGTCTATATAAGATTTATACTCTCAAAAAAGTAATAATGATCCATTTCAATAAAAAGCCTCTACAATTCCTATAGTTCTAGTTCGAAATGAAATGTCAGCGCATAATAGCCATAAAGAAAATATTCTACAACATAATATATGTCTATAGTTATATTTATTACCTCTTCTAAACCTATTTTACAAACATGGTGTTTTTTTAGATACAAATGTTTTTTTAAGCTTCCATTACACAAAAACTCAAACACTAAACCTTGAAAATGAATGTAGGAGAATGTTTGAATGATTATAGAAAGATTAAAGGAACCTTTATGGTAAATATAAACTATTATTGGTTAATTGGATCATGGTAAAGATGAACTAATACTATCTCAATAATGTTACAAAACCACTACAAAATGATTGTTTGAGTTCAATTAGTAAATTTAGGGTAGAGTAATGATATGATGTTTTTAGCTTTGTTATGTATTATCGAAGCTTTAGTAACTTTATATGATATTTGTCTAAGACTCTAAGACTTAAATAAAATAATCTTATACTATATATTGAGCGTGATAAGAATAAATATTTTTCTTATCAAGGATGTAGAATTCATGTGCAAGACAAGTGCAAATGCATGAATTTATTGATTGCATTCATTAAAAAATGAGCTTATAGAGGGAATGTTTATGGTAAATACCTCTCACCAACCATTCATGGGACCTTGAAAAGTGTCATGATAATATGAGGTGAGATAATAGTAAAAAATCCTATGTAAACTTAACTAAGTACAGTGTGACTAAAATCAAATAGTGAAACCATTTAGGGAAGCAACCATATTCACACCTAACAGTGGAACTAGATAGGGAAACATCCATACTCACTCCAACACACCCCTAATTAAAACTTATGGGTAAGCAACATGAAATAAATAAATAAATAAATGGGTCTCAAAAATAAGGCTTGATGAGGTCCATGTAAAAAATTATCCCCTCAAAATAGAAGAGAAGGATAAAATCCATAGGAAAAAATCCCCCACATCCCCGACCCGCCCCCCCCCCCCATGAGAGGATGATGAGATAAGGTCAAGTAACCCCCACTAAAGTAGTGTCCTTCACCTCTGTGAGATTTTTCAAGTGATGGAACTTAATCTTGGTGAAGATATCAACAATCTTCTCTAATGTAGGATAATACCATAGATCAATGACCTACTCCTAAAATGACCCCCGAATGTAGTGTATGTGGATATCCATGTTTGGTCCTCTGATGATGAACCAGGTTCATCAAGATCTAAATGGTACTATGATTTTCATAAAGTCTGACATATGAACATAGAATGGTGATGCCAAACTCAATCAAAATATTTTGAATCCAAATAGACTTAGTAGCAGTATTAACAACCCCCTAATACTCAGCTTCAGTTGAATATATAGTAATATCATGTTGTTTATTAATTTGATAGCTAATATATCTTAAACCAAGGTGAAATATATAAGTAGATGTGAACTTATGATCCTTAAACAATCATAATCTATATATTTGACTAAGTCTAATCTAGTTATAACTTCACAATATATCCCATGTCAAGGAATGAGATGTATGTAATGTAAAATGTGTTTGGATGATTTATAATGAAGTTCATGTGGTTAATACATAACATGGGAGTCCATGTTAGATATAAATGAAATGTTTTTGTGAGTGTGCATCAAATATATGATACTTCTAGCAAGTTGATGATACAAAGTGGCATCAAATACTGGAGTGAAATACTTCACCTTAAGATATCTCCTGAAATAAATGGATTTAGTACATGATTACAATAAATCATGTTAAATTGACCTACAAGATCAAGATCATACTTTGGTTGATCAAGAGTGATCCCAAAAGAATACTAAGTGATCTCAATCCTAATAAATTAGTGCAAAAGGGCACAAGTTGGTCATAGCAAACCATTCATGCAAATTAGATTTGACTCTATCAATGATGGATGAATTCCCTGTAAGAATTAAGTCATAAACATAGGGGACCAAAATTAAATGAGATTCATTCTATTAAAAAATATATACAATGGAATTTGAGTGACAATGTGATAATTTGGTTGAGAGAAGAAAGGAGACCATCTTGGCATACCAAGCCTAAGGGGCCTATTTGATGCCATAGAGAGACTTATACAAGTATAAAACCAAATAAGAGTCCTTAATAAAACCTTGTGGTTTCTCCATGTAGATTTACTCATGAAGATACACAAATAAATTCACCCTTCACATCCATTTGATGTACGACCATGAACTGCAGTAATAGAAAGAGTTGGGCAAATGAATTTCATCTTAGCAATAGGAGAAATAGTCTCAATTTAGTCAACACCAAGAACCTATTATAATTCATTGGTGAGAATTAATGATATAAACTTATGAATAATTACATCCATTACATATTTCATTTGGTATATCCAATTACAATGAACTATTTTCCTTCTTTTGGGAAGGGGACTAAATCCCAAGTGTTGTTCCTCCTCAAGGAACTATACTCTTCCTCCATTATTGAGTCCCACTCAATAAGACTAGATGCATATTTAAAATGTTATGGATCATAATAAATGTATGTGTGTGTGTGTGTGTGTGATTATTGAGTCCACTCAATAAGACTAGATGCATATTGAAAATGTTATGGATCATAATAAATGTATGTGTGTGTGTGTGTGTGTGTGTGTGTGTGTGTGTGTGTGTGTGTGTGTGTGTGTGTGTGTGTGTGTGTGTGTGTGTGTGTGTGTGTGTGTGCGCGTGCGCATGTGCGTGCGTGCGTGTGCATGCGTGTGTGCATGCGCGTGTGTGTATATATGGAAGATGGTGATGTTGTGATTGATCCCTTTAAATGTCTAAAGGATTCTTAGTAAAGGGGTTGTATGATTTAATAGTCTATCAAACCCATCGAGCTGATGATGAATATGGGGTTGAATAAGTAAAGTATAAAGTTTCTAAAGATGACCCTTGTATAGGTGAAGGTGAATATGAATCCTCTTATTCACTATCGTCTGAGTCTAGTATGGATGGAAGAGGTGAAGTATGAGAGGCCAAGGGAGGAGATGATTCCTTGAACTAAACACTCCTCTTAATTAAAAGGTATTTCATCTATGGATCAAAGATCTAATATCCTTTGACACCATTAGGATATCTAAAAATATCCAAGGCCAACTTTGTGGTTATAAATCCTTGCATTTATTTGAAGGAATGTGTGTAAATATAGGAGATCCAAAGACTCAAAAATGTTGCACAACAAGCTTAAAAAATAGTCATGATTTTCAAAACCTTTAGAGTTATGTGGTTCTGAATGTAAGAAACACAATTAAGAACTTCAACCCAAAATTTTGGACCAAAAGAATGAGTATGGACCAGTCAAGTTTCCATCTCTTTTAGGGTCCTATTATTCCATTCAACAACACCATTTTTTTTGGTATGTATACAATGAAATGTTGAAGGTAAATCCCTTCAAGTGTGAAAAATTACTCAAGGCAATGATTTGCATATTCTCAGCTATTGTCTATGCTAATAATTTTGTTAGGTTGTCTAAACTTCTTCTCAACATGAGCCTTAAAATATTGAAATTAGTCAAAGACTTCACTCTTCTGATAAAGAAATTAGACCCAAGTGTATCACAAATATTTCTCAATGAATTTGAGTAAATAGTGGGTTTTACTAAAATACAAGGTGGAAATTAGACCCATAAGATCATTGTGAACCAACTCAAGGACTTGTGAATCCCTCAAAGACGTCACTTTATATAACTTCTCCTTTGGATGTTTGCCCATTGTACAACCTAAACATACACCATTGGAAAAAATGATAGAAGGGAGTCTTGTGACCATATTCTTTGAGCTAAGATACTAAAGGTAGTGGTAGTTGAGATGGCCAAAATTCTCATTTCATAGTTTACTCATTGAAGAAGGGGAAAGATACAAAAAATTGGATAATTCATATATCCAATACTCATAATTAGATTTTCCCATTGCAACTAAGGCATCATACTCAAGATTCAAATTTCTACTAAATTAGTGAAAAACTCAACTTTTTTGGCATTCCCAAGATGAGTGATTTGGTAGACTAAAATAAGGTTGGCACATAAATCAAAAACATAGATAACATTCTCAAATTCACCTTTATATATCTCAACCTATCCTTTTCCAAATACTTCCAATAGTTTATCATCTCATGTGATAATGTGAAGCAAGGAACAAGGTTCAAAAGAAGAAAATTATTCCTAATTAGAACCCATATGATATGTAGCCCCAAATTCAAGTATCCATTATTGTGAATATTTTATTTTTGTGACAATGTTTGGCCTTTTCCATTCTTTGATGTTGAAGAAGTATAAAAGAAAATGATGTGATTTTTTAAGATGTTTTAGCTCATAAATTTTCTTGACATGACATTGATGCTCATCATGACCAAATTTATTATAGTTTGAATAGGTTGGTCATTCCTTCTTTTATAAATCCCTATTATTGAAAGAGGATTTGAAATTTAATGGTATAAGATGTGATTATTTTGCAATAGATTTTCATGGATTATGTATTGGTTGCATTAGTGGACTAGACCCTTTTGTACCTTGATGACCTACCACCAAAGATTATGACTTTGATGGCTTTAGGAGTCCCATAGTGATCAACTTGGCCTATTTGAGCATTAACATTTCTGAAAATGAATAAAAAAAAGGCATGATATAGGTATTGACCATAGTTATTTTATGAGTTTGGAAGTTAGAAACAAACACTGCATATTTAGAAGTTTGTTTACCTAACACATTGAAGACTAATTGTATATCCTTCTTTACAATACCATTTTCTATTAGTTGTGCTCTAAGTTAATTCACTTTAGTTACATAATCTCCTATGTTGTCAAAACTAGATGGATCTAGATTAGTGAGTTTATTATCAATTTGATACCCCATGACCTCATCAATTTTACCATATAAGTTCTACAATATATCCTAAGTCTCCTTGGGTTATTTGCATTGTTCAATGTGAAAAATAAGATCTCAATGGAAATAAAATTGCTTATATAACCAAGTGTTTTAGTTTTCTCAATTTGCCATGTTGTTTTGTCCTTAGCATCTATGGGTTCTATAAATGTTTCCTTGATGTAGTGTATGTATCCTTTACCCATTAACACACTTCATGCATGTGATTTTCATGGTGTGTAGTTATATGTGTTAAGAGAGGAAATGTTGGATTACCCATTTAAAAATAGAAAGTGTAAAATACAGAATATAGAGAATTAGCATAGTCACAAAACACAATCCCCCCAAAAAGATTTTCAATGAATAAACCTCCCAAGAAAATTTAATTTTGGCACTTTATATTTAGTGCAGTTACAATGTCCACTTGCACAAACAACCAAGTGATTGTATTTTCACAATGTTATAATTTAAAGTTATATATAAACCATGTACCAAGAGTAGAAACTATCTACACCATCACATAGAGTTTGAAAACTAGCCAATTTTAATAAAAAACACTTATGAATCATAGGTCAAAATCCCAATATATCTTCCTATAAAAATGAATTATAAATCCATGACATATAATGGAGAGGAGTTCTCATTAGTCAAAGTGCTTCCACCAACATTAGTGGAACTGCTGCCAAGTTTAGATGACCACTAGAGTTATCTATTTTTATCCTTTTTAGTGATCTTATCAATTATAGAGGAAGTTCTACCAATTATAGAGGAAGTTCTGCTAAGTTTGGAGGAATGGTCACTAAATGTAGTAATCACCAAGTTTAACTAAGATCTTAATTAAGATCAAAATTTATCTTCTTTTGTGGAAGCCAACAAAATTTGACCAAATGGAGGAGATTAAATATTATTTTTTAGGAAAAAAATCAAATTTTAACTTCTTGTTTGCACATTGGAATCTTGACCAAAATGAGGTGGTCATATATTTTAATGTTTTCTATGTTAGAAAAACATACAAAAATATTAAAATGAATGGATTCAAGTAGCTATTGTTTTTTGGTATCCCACGGTTTCAACAACAATTTCTCCACAACTAACGAACCTTACGGCTA